>CAUYQG010246923.1:0-35138 GCA_963574415.1 Tarsius wallacei | reverse complement strand
ACTGTGCCACTGCACTCCAGCCTGGGCAACGGAGTGAGACACCAACTCAAAAAAAAAAAATTAGCCAGGTATGGTGGTGCATGCCTATAGTTCCAGCTACTTGGAAGGCTGAGGCAGAAGGTTCGCCTGAGCCCAGCAGGTTGACCCTGGGGTGGCCGTGAGCATGCTACTGCACTCCAGCCTGGGCGACCGAGTGAGAGTCCAACTCAAAAAAAAATAAAAAAGAGAGAAAGAGAGCAATCCGATCACATCCTCAGTATTCTGTGGAGACTATTAGACCCTGAGTAGGCTTCATCGTTGGCCCAAAGCTCAAACTTCATTTGCCAGAACTTCTTCAAAGAATCAGTGACTGAACTCTGGAGAAACCTGTGCCTGATAGAGAAGAATCTTTAGGCTCTTCTTACAGGGTATTATCTAGCCAGGTCCTTCCCCAGATCTTGAATATCTAAGACCAAATGCACTCAACAAAGGGCCTTCTAAATGTGATATCTCCAGGTTTCTAAGTTGAAATCCAGAGCTATGCAAAAAATACATGAAACTACTTGGAAATGTAGTAGTCACTGACTTAGGACAAAGTTTCTGTCCTACCACTAATTTGAAATATTCAGGTGGAAACAGGAGAAGAGTGAGTTCTTTTAGTCTTTTTTTTAAAAAAATTTTTCTAACCCTAACCCTAAGGAGTGAGTTTTGATGACGGAAGAAGCAGGGAAGTTATTCTCCAGGCAGAGGCTGGGTCTCTTTCCTCAAAGGGTCAAGGAGCTGCGTTCCCACGTACAGCCCGCTTTCTGTCCTTCGGGATATCAGTGCATTCCCACTTCTTCCTACTTGTATTTCTAGGACTTGGCATATCGTATATGCCAGAGGCAGGAATCCTTTCGTGAAAACACATCGCCCCTTCCACTGGCACTTTCTCTAAGTCTGGTTCCATTGTGTTCATGGCATGGGTACCTTGGAGGGCGAGTGCAAATCTAGAAATGAAATGCCCACCACTGTCATCATCTACAGGGCCCTGTCTCTCTCGGCAGCCCTGGGCCCAGAGCTGGCAGGGCCTGCTCCATCTCTTCTCTTTTGTGAGACTCATTTTTCAAAGCGCTCTACTTTTATCTTCTGGTAAATTCTCTCTCTTACATGGCCTCAAGTCTTCTGAATTACCTCATTCTCGCTACCAAAATGGTCTAACAAGTACAAAATCTGACCCCCTTCCTTTTGCAGCCTGAACTGCCCAGCACACCAAATCACAGCATTTTAATGTAATTTTTACAACCTCACTGTGCTGCACCAAATGAAGGAGTGAATTTTTCCCATAACTGCAGTAAATGATCACTATTAACCCCAGAAACCAACATTGTGATGACAGTTTAAGATCTCAGAGTTTCTCTCACTTGGGGAATATAAATTAGTGTTTCTTTAGCTAAAAGTCACGTTGAGAATAAGGGGATAAGAGCAAACCCATTCATTTTATGTTAACAGCTAACCTAGAAGCAGAAAGTACATCAGGTGTGACACAGTGGATGGGGGAAGGGCACCAGTTCCTCTCTCCTGCCGTCAATATTTTGTATGATCCCGAGCTAGTCACTCCTCCAATCTGGCCCTCTGTTACAGGGTAAACACATTCAGTAGGACAACAGTTAGTTATTGCTTGCCCAGAAGATGTTGGATACCTTGGGAGTGGGAGGAGGAAATGTAGATCACAGAGGGCCCACCACCATTCCAAAGGCAACATCACCATGAATAATAGATCACGAACAGAGGAGCACTCCTTCCTGCCAAGCATCTGGTCCTTAGCAGGGTTTCAATGTGCAAACCCAGAGGCAGAGCCTGCAAGAGACGCAGAGTCCTGTCTGTGTCATCTTAATATCTCTTGACGTTTGGAGCTTATTTAACAAGAGAAACCTGGAAAAAACACAGACACCCTTTCACTGAAAACATCTGTGGAGAGGAAGAGGCTCTGGCCATTTATATGAGGAGGTGAAGGTCTCATGGGAGGCCAATGGAGGACCATTAAAGCCCAGATGAGTGAAGATGAAGAGGAGAACCAGAAATGTTAACCTAGGCAGTGCAAGATTCGAAGGCCCAGAGCTGGGTGCTATGTACCTCTGATCTAAGGATGACGGTCAGAGGGACCAATCTCTTGGTAAGTCGTGTCATGTCATCCACATTACAAGGAAATACACATGGTTGTGCAAACTCAAATTCTAAGGCTCAGCCCCAAATCCCTCTGGTGGGTCCTTGCAATGGAAACCCCAGCTTGCTTGCTATGGTGTTATAGGTAGGCAAGTGTCTCAACACAGGAGGCCAGAAGAAACTAGGGAATAAATCAAACCCATTAGTCATGCTAACATTAGTGAACAATTCGTGTGTGTTTCATCTTTTAAAGGTTTATAACATTTTGGAAATGTTGGCAAATCCAGCAGATTAACCTGGTGATTCCAACTTAAAATGCAGTCTGGGCTCGGTGGCTCAGCCTGTAATCCTAGCACTTTGGGAGGCCGAGGCGAGTGGATTGCCTGAGCCCATGGGTTCGATACCAGCCTGGGCATCCCGGCAAGATCTCATCTCTACAACAAATTAAAAATTAGCCAGACGTGGTAGCACGCACCTGTAGTTCTGGCTACTTGGAAGGCTGAGGTGGAAGGATCGCCTGAGCCCAGCTGGTCAATGCTGGGGTGGCTGTGAGCATACGTGTCACTGCACTCCAGCCTGGGTGACAGACTGAGACTCCAACTCAAATAAAAAATGTATTATTTGGTATCCAATTTTTGAATCTGGATATTGGGTGAAGGATGCAAAATTGATTTGTGTAAGCTTTTACCTATTGAACATGCATTATAAGTTTAATTTATCGATTTTAAAGAATGTTTTCAGTGCTTGGAAAGGTCTGTTTGTTACAGGCGTTGAGAAGATTTAAGAAGACAATCAAATACATTAGACGTGTTAGTGCAGTTTAAAACATTTATGGGGTAAAATTAATTTCATAAGTAAAATAATAAAATTTATCATTTGAATGCCCAAACTTAGAGAAACTAGATTTTTAAAAAATGTTTAACCTTAATAATTCTAGCATTCGTTTTTAAATTCTCATCAATTTTACCTCTTTTCTGTGCCCTCTAGGGCACTATCTTGACTCACACTGACTGACAACACCCAGGGGGTGAGAGATTTTGTAAATAAGAGTGATCAGTGGCTTCCACTGGCGAATGTTTAGCTCATTCGGAATGAACTGATATGCTTTCAGCTGGGGAGGAGAGAGAGATAAAGAGAGCAAAGCAGTGGAATTGGACAGCAGGACCTTGGCCATGGGGTTAGGAGTTTATTTCAGACTCAGGACATTTAGAGCCGATGGCCCTTAGCAAGGGTCTCTCCTGGTAAGAAGCAGGAGCCTCTCAGGCTGCCAAGGGAAGGAGAGTGATCAGAAAATACATCCGGCCATGATGTGGAAAAATGGACTGGAGTACAGAAGGTGTTGGAGACAGGAGTAGGAGCCGGCAGGGGAGCAGAAAGGAGAGCAGACGGAAAGGCAAGAGAAGAAGGTCACACTGAGGTCGTCCCCCAGGCACCCAAGAAATCGTGATGGACAAAACAGGAATGGGGGAGGCGGGAGGAGATGCCCTGAGGGGAAAGAGGACCTCACTGTTGGACTTGTGTACTCGCAGCCCAGCCCGGTCAGCAGGACCCTGGAAGGTAAGCAGACAAAGGGGATGTGCAGAGCGAGTCAGCTGGGTTGAGCCATCCAGACCCGGGGTTTGGAACGGAGCAATTTGTGCAAAGTGGTCAAAGCAGGGAGGAGCAGGCTGGGGAGGAATTTCTCAGGAGGACAGAGGGATGGCACAAACTCCACGGAGATTACCTCCCACCCCCACTTTCTGAACACACGAGAAATCCTTATGTCCTGTGTCTCCAGCCCACACAGCAACTCTGCAAAGTGGGTGATTTTGCCCAGTTTTAAAGATGAGGCAACGGAGGCCTCCGAAGCTACAATCCTTGCCCAAGCTCAGACGGTAGCAGGTGGCAGAGAAGGGTGAAAGCCCAGGTCTATGGGACCCCACGGCTGGGTTCTTCCTTCCTGGGCTCCGTGTCTCCAGGCAAAAGGCTGATTCCTCCCTGCCCTTATATGTGACATTTGTACTCACAGCAAATGAGACTGAGAGTGGTTTGGTTGCTGGATTTGTTTAGTTTCACAAGATCTTGGTACATCTGCATTTTAGAGGGAAAAAAAAAGTATTTTCAGGTTCCAATACAGTTATGAAACCCAGGGATGTATCAGCAGTCTGAAGCTGACTGAAGTCCTGGGTTAGTTTCTACAAAGGTTTGAGACACCTCTGGAAGCCAAAGAAGCCAGAACCGGGCCCAGGATAAAACAGATGGTGGGTGCATGGCTGAGGTCTGATGAATGTCTTGGTCCCATGACCCCACAGCCTCAGCCTTGTCTCATTAGACAACAGGCCACAAAGCTGCTTCTATGCGGCTGACTTCTAGCTTGCTTGCTTTTTTTTTTTTTTAAATTAAAATCAATACCATAGTAATAATTTTTAAAAAGCAATCTTCAAAAAGCAAAGAAGTCCCTAGGATCTTTGTTTCATCTTCCACTTCTGCCAAGATGTCAAAAAATTTCCGTAGGGCCTCAAGTCACGCTCCTAAACTAAAGATACTACCATTCAACTTCCACATAGGAGTTTAGACATCATAGAGGAAATTTGTCATTTATATGATGTGGTGGATACTGCCAGCCAAAATGTCATGCTTCCTCATCACCCTACGGAGCTGTGACCGAAAACTGCACTGCCCAGCCCCCCTGCAGCCCGTCATGGCCCTGGGTCCAGTTCTCACCAGTGGGTGGTAAAAAGTGACGTCCGTCTCATCCAGGCCAAACTTCTGAGAAGCAGATGGGGTTCCGCCACTCTTCACCTGTCAGCAGGCCAGATGCAGGGGCCCCTGAGGTCCCAGAGAATGGTGGAGAGCAGGAGATAGAAGAAATCGGGGTCTCTGAGTCACAAGGGAAAGAAGGGTACCTGCCAACCAGGGCTGTTACATGAGCATTAAGGCACTGGTATTGCTGAGGCTCATCTGTATAGCTGCTGGCCTTGCTCTGATAAATCTGAGTATCTGGATACATATTTAGAAGTGTGTGTGGTGTGTGCATTGCTATAAGGAACCATGAAACCCAAAGGTAGCCTTTTATGAAGTTAACCACATTTGCATCACAGGTTCTTCACCATAAAAAATGATTTGCTGCAGGATTTCTTTACGAAGATAGCCCCTGCCCTGTGCAATAAAAACATCACCCTGCTTACAAAAAGTTGACTTCCATACAGCTTGAGAATGCGCTGCCTGCATCTTGCTGGGTACACTGATCCCCACAGGAGACAGGAGGGCCCTGGCTCACCCTAAAGTCCCTGAAGGCCTCTCTCCTCATCCCCTGGGGCAGGTTTCCTCCACAAGGGTTCACGGTGCTGCCTGTGGCACAGTCTGCTCTGAAACACCACTAGGTCCCTGCCAGACTTTTTCTTAGCACCGCATTTCCAAGAGCAAGCTATAAAGACAGTGAAAGCACGAACAATGTGAGTTGCAGTGGGCTCACTTTTCCTTGGTCAACAGTGAAGTTGTGGTTTCCGAATTGTTCCTTCCAGGACACAAGACTTGGAGTCCAGTGAAGAACATTTGGGCACAGGGCATCTGTGGGTACGGGGTGGCAGACTGGGGTGGAGGCTGTGCATAGCCCAAGATGGGGGCAGGTGGGGCTGCCAGGATGCCAGAAGGGTAGATGGGAAGGAGAGTAAAGGGTCTAAGAATGACACTTGCAGTGAATTCACACCGAGCCCACAAAGGGCAGATTTTAAGAAAATGCAAGGGAAATCCAGCTGGGAATAGTGGGACAAATCCAAGAAGTCAAGTGGATCTTAAAAATGACCTGGGCTTTCGATCTATTAGTCATTTATGTAAAAAGACAAAGTGTCATGATGCGACTTTAAATATATTTTATATAGGGCTTCTTTTGGCAGGCAGGAGTGATGTTGGCTTATCATACAAAAAGTAGTTCCTAGTGTAGGCAACCAATAGGCCTGAGCAGAGGGCCATAGTGTCCCCAGAGGAAATCCCTCTGACAGCCAAAAGACTCAGCCCCACATATGGCCAGATCCTGTGAGCTTCCTGTGTTCCCCTGGCTACTGACACCCATTTTGTCTGCAATTCTCCGGAAAGAAGGTCTTGATAAACGAAGCAGTAAGTAATGCAACTAAGGGCTACAGATATTATGCCGAACATTAGAAATCCAAATGAGTTTTAAAAGAGCCCCTGGTCATGTTTAGTTACAAAATCCCCAAAGCAGAGATCTAAAGAGCCTGAGAAATATGTTCTGACGAGAGTAAAACAAGAAGACCATCACCACACGTGTGGTCCAGAGTGGCAGATCTCAGCTTCTCAGATACCCGTGGGCGTTCAACTCCCCGAGGATCTCAGCCAAATGCCGGTTCTGATTCAGTAGGTCAGAGGTGCGGCCTGGGGATTCTGCATTTCCGGAAAAAACCTTCCTGGGGATGCCATAGAGCAAATGAGTTTAGAGACTTAAAGAGCCACGGACATTAGAGACACAGCTTTGGGCATGCAGAGAAACTGTGGCATCAGCGGAACTCTGCTCACATTGTAGAGATTGTTAAGGTTTAGGCACACACACATGCATCCACGTGCAAGCTCACACACATGAAGGAATCTATTCAAATCCTGTAGTGCAGATTTTTATTCAGACCCTGCATCACGTGGGTGATACATTCAATCTGGAAGTTTGAACATTCATTCTGGAAGTTTCTTTTTGAGTCTCAGTCACAAGGGTGACTTTTAGAAGCAGATCTCTAAAATACATTCTGGTATCCGGGCATTTATGTCTAACATTTTTAAGTTTTTTTATTTTAGAGTGGCGAGGTACAAGTCAGGATCGGTTTAGGTACAGGTGAAGTTTTGGGCCTTCCATTGGAACTCACTTCGCCTGTGTTAGGTTCAGGCATCCTTGTTGATGTTATGACTCTTCTTATAGCACTAACCTCAGCAGTTGGGCGTTGGGGTTTTTAATTGATATTAACACACTCAAGTTCTCATAGCCCGAGACTCTGAAATGAATGTGATTATCTCATCCTTCATAGGCCTGACAGCTGTTGACTGCCGGCAACATGAGATACCAGGCATTACGGATGGGAAGGAGATTTGGAGATATTAGATCAGGCCAGGTCCCAAATGCCTTTCTCTAATCACTCAGTAGTTAACTGACATCTTGAATTACCTTGGAACTTGGCAGGAGGTGATGGGGACACGGGGGTTGTTCTTATTGCTTTCTACTCTCCAGTTGTGTCATACGATCTTTAATTTAAACTGAATAGACTTCCACTGGAAATATGATTTACAAGTAAGAAAAGTTAACAGGGCGGATTCTTTACATAGCTGTTTTATTTAGAATTTAAATCATGCTTTTATTTTTCAATCAAACAGTTGACTTCTGCTCTAAATTAAAAAATAAACAAAACAAAACAAAAACAGACAAACAGAACGTGTGGCTATACAGGACACTTTGCCAGGAAAAGACAGGAAAGGAGGAGACACAAACCCGTGCTGAGTTTGGGAATCGCTGGGCCGTCCTTGAGGGTACAACCCCATGCTGAGGAGTACACAGCAGAATGCCCTGTAGGACTGACCTCACCAGCCCATGCATGATTGCATGGGCTTGACTTCGGGAAAGTCGTCTGACCATACTCGGCCTCATGTCTCCTTCATGGGGTTGCCATGCAGACAGATGAGATGCTGTGGGCAGAGGACCTGCATGTGCCTCTCCTCCCTAAGTGACAAGAGATGATGACAGAGCTGCTGCTGCCGCCATCCATGTACTTCCTTCCCTCAGAGTTTTTGACCTGCCTGCAAATTGACACTCCCCTCCCAGAAGCCTGCCTTTCCAAGACAAAGGAAACCTGCCACCCCTGGGTTTTTTCTGTTCTGACTCTCATAACCTTCTTTTCCACCCAGGTGGGGGAAATTAATAACTGTAACCAATATTACTTCAATGACTTAACCTTTATTTTGTTTTACGCTTTTTGTGCCCAATTAAGAAATCTTTGCCTTTGCCAAAATCATGGAGTTATTCTCCTCTTCTTAAACATTGTGTTGTTTTACTTTTTCTATTTAAGTTTGCCGTCCATCTGGAATTGAATTTTAGCAATATTATATTAAATATTAATTTAGTACTTAAGTGTAATTTAAATATGAATTTAGTAGTATTTGTCCCTTTTTTTTTTTTTAAATAAGAAACCAAGAATTTAGAAAGTGCTAATTTTCTGGGTGGAAAAATTACATACCCAAAGATTGTAAGATGGGTCTTTTTAAACTTTAGGATGGTTAAAATAGCGGAAAGTAATTGTTTCATTTCATGAGGTTAAATGAAAATCAATTTGAAGTATGATTTGTTTACATAGAGAGAGAAAATGCTTGTGTGCAGTAACTAAACCATGGTGACTACTTGAGAGATTTAGACTGATTTGAAGAATGATTGATTTATTCAATCCATAATATTTTATTGATGTTTATATTATAAACATGCATTTACAATAAGCATATTGCTATAAAGTAGTCACACTTATTCATCATGTCATTTAGATTTATTTCTACATGTTTATATATTATTGATATTTTTATAGTCAGTACATTGATAGTAATGTGTCCATGGAGACATGTGGTTTGCTTGGAGGAAACTGGGGAGATTCCAAAAATCACTCAGCATAACCTAGTGACATTTGAGGACGGGTTCAAAGATGCTATTGGTGTGCAATATCAAGCTTTATTCTTAGCCTCCGAGCTTTGTCATTATTTCAAAGCATTGTCTTTTAGGTCAAAGATGTGACTTCATGTGTACCAGAAAAGACATTTTGTCATAGTTTAGTGCATAAGACCTGGCATACGTGGTGCAGCCATGCCTGGCATCCCAAGTCAGAACCAGAACATCAGAAACTGATTTTCGGTGTACGCATCAGACCACAATTTCTCCCACTGGGAACTGACTTCCCATACTGATTTTTCAGGTGGCCAAGCCACTAAGTAGGGAAAGCAGTTTATCCTTTTTTTGAATATGAAGATAAATAAAATCATGAAGTGACACAAGAGCCTTAGGTCAAAAGCAAAAATTATCTGCCATGCTATTTATAGCTCCACAAATCACTTTTAATTTCTAGCTATAAATGCTATCATCATCGGTGATCCCGGCACATTCGCATTTAAGCCAAAAACACTCCTCCCAAGGAAAGTGTCAGGCCCAGGGAATCAGGGTTTTCATATTATCAAAATGAGGCAGGGGCTGAGAGGCAACACCAAGGACCCTGAGCACTGTTTCCTGCTGAATATGCAGCCTGTGGTTCTTGAGGCTGTCAGGTTATTCTTAAAAATTTAAAGTTTGTCTTTATTCTCACCTGATAAAAGCCTAACTTAATTCCACATCCACATGGTCTGTGGGCATCTGAGAGGACCCATGTTTTCCTCAAAATTACCTTAACCAAAGCTCCTGGGTAGGACTCATAACTCAAAATGCTGCCCCAAACATTGGTCTTGAACATGATCCCTGGAACCAGAAAACCTTTTTCAGAGCCAGAATGAAATGTCTCGCCCACTGTATCAAGTGCACAGGAATGTCAGCGCAGGGTGTACAGGCCATGTAACCCAGGAAAGAATCATGACCACATGGGGGCTACAAGATGCCATTTAGCTCTATTGTGCACACCGACATTGAAGACATCTGTGACATGCCCAGCGTTTGCTTGATTATAATGGGTCCCAAGCCTCTCTGCCTGAGAATCATTTGCCTGCATGGTTTGTTTCTTTGAATTCCAAGTTAGGGATAATAAAACTGAGACCTTGACTCAAGAGAGAATGTTCACCTTCCTGTGCACGGCTATCACCCACCAGCTGCTTCAGGTTGCCAATCATAAGTTGAAAAGGAAGGAGAGTTTGTACATGCAGTTTCTCCACATGCAAAGTTCATTCCTTTCCGATTTGTAGTAAATGTGGTCTAATCCACAGCCAGCCACACCAGCAGGGTCAACCCTGAAAGGACAGAGACGTTCTGGGAGCAGCATGTCCTTGTTCTTAACTGGTTTCTTAAAAAAATTAAACAGAGGATGGGATGAAATCTGTCAATCACACCTGCTCTTTATGATGGTGTCAGTGGAAAGATCTCGAAGAAGATCTAAGCATCCCTTTTTCTTCTGTGACGGAACCCCTAAAAGCAGAAAACACCCTTGTTAAAACTCTAGGGATGTTACCATTTCAAAAACTGTATTGTGAATCCCACATGCAAGCTCCTTTCTGGGTTAGCCTGAGAAAGAGACGGTTGACTTTCCATGTGATTCCATGAACTGTGGTTTCCAGTTCCAAACATCATTCCAAGCTTTGACTAATGGAGGTAATATAAATAAGGTACAGTAAAGAAGATAGAAAGCGCCATAATACAGATATTGTGGCCAAATCCCTTTCAACTATAATAGAAAATGCGATTCGATTTCTTTGGGGGATGGAGGAGGCAACAGTACCTTGGAAATGAGAAAATGGAAGAGTTGGGTGCAGTGTTTCCTTCTAGCTAGCATCCCAGTTCTCACCCTCATCGCTACAGCAATGCAAAGGGGTGTAAATGTAGAAGTCGCAAATACGGTCCTTGGCTCCCAACCACAGTTTGCAGAAGCACTGAAGAGAGAGTCGCCCTTCATGTTCACTTTGCTTTTCCGTGGCCGGGTTGCACGGAGGCTGGGCAACCGCTGGCCGCCTTGTTCATCTCTTTGGCCCGTTGCTAAATCACAACCTACTTCAACATGGAAAGCGGAGGGAGAAACGTCCACAGCCCATTTTCCAATTGTCGATCATCCGCTTTAATTGTGGTTGCGCTTGATTTTATTGCTCTTGGCAAAATCCTGTTCTCCCTGCAGTGCAGCCGGAATACTAGGTTGTATCAACTGCCATTGGAAACACAACCCATTACACGTCAGACACAAAGGAAATAAAAATCGCTGACACTCTGTTTTGCAAGGACAAATTAATTTGCCCCAGAATGGCGTGTTTGCCACTGATCTCATTAAAAGTACTGTGAGATTATCAGGAAAAATTAATGCAAGCTGTTGGTTATCAGCGACATCATTTCAGCTCACAAAGGCAAGTCCTAGTTGTCAGTTTGCTGCTGGGGGCAAAGACAGGCCTTCACAAAGAAAGTCACATTCAATTAGAAACCATCGCAGGGGCTGGCATTTGTGGTTCCTCTGCACCAGATCAGCCTGAAGAACAATCACACTGCTGCTTTTTGGTTTGAACTTGAAAGCAAGGGCGCTTGTGGCAGCAAGGGGAATCAAGTCCTTTCTCAAATGTGCTGATGAGAAGACAGAGCAGACTGCCCGAAAGTTTGGAAACTGAGTCTCCATGTCACTGAGCGTACTCAGGACATACAGGATTGGACCATTATTAGAAAGTTCTTGGAAATACTCATCTATCGAAGATGGGGCTGGTGCCAATATGCAAGGTGCCAGTGATGCCTCTCTCCTGTCTCCGTGTTCAAGTCACCTCAGAACCTCTCCCCAGGTGACAGTCCCATGTTTTCTTGGCATGGCTCTTGGGCATCACAGACACCGATTTAATGCTCAGGACACTCGTTGGCAGCCACCACCCTGACATCCCTTGGATGCCTACTGAAGCATCCATTTAACAAGCCCTCACTGAGCAGCAACACCATTCGAGAGACAATAGTAGTAAGCAAGAACTTCAAAGAAAGGGAAATTCTGTTTAGAAGCGTTTTATTGCTGAATAAATTTCATCTGACTTCTAACCTTCACAGATTGCTAATCTGGACTGGAGGTTATCTCTGAGCTAAATTCATCCAACAATGTTCAGGAATTGCCTGTTTTCCAGCAATTCTGCGTGAGTGGCTATTGTGTGTGCCCCTCTGCTCCCCCCTCACAGTCAGTCAGTTCACAAAAATATGAAATTGGTCCCTGTTATAGGGGCCAGCATGCTAAATGACCAAGCTTGTTCAAAGGCGTTTGGTATTAAAAGCGTCTATATCTATTTACTTATCTATCTACCTACCAGCATACATAAAAGTCCAGAATAGTCTGTGTCTCTGCATCTGATGTAACCTTGGCTAGGGTCGGCCTGCCTCTCCTGCTGGACCTCCATATCCTGTGGGTTGGGAGGTAGGAATATGATTTGTCACATCATGCCCGCAGCTTCACTCTAGTGAACGTCCACAAAAAGAAGTGCTGTTGAAACGAATCGACTATGGAATTCTGTATCCTTTCTGGGATCTGAATCCCAGGATCCATGACCAGGGGTCAGGACCCTCAATCCTGCAGCATTACCTGCTTGTGGGCCAGGGGCAGGAGATCCAGAAGCCAGTTGCCCAACCAGCTAGGGATGTGCATCTGAAAAGACCTTCTGGAGGCAAGTGCGGCTCCAGCCTCCCGCTGCCTCCAGCCAGCCCTCCCTTCCCAGTTCCAGAGCCTGGCCCATTCCTGCCATACTGTTTGGTTCAGGCAGTGGCCTCCACCCGGGTGCTGACTCATGAATCAAGCAAGCTCGACTAAAGGAACCCAAGTCTCTTCTCCTGAAAATGTGTCTAAGGGTGGCAGATAGCCAGGTTGATAGGGGTATCCCTCCTCAGGTGAGGGCCTCCCATGGCCACAGCGGTAACAGTGGGGGTGAAGGGCCTCATATCTGCTCCCTGAGCTGAGCTGTCTCTGGGGTACCCATGCTGCCCCTGAGGTGCATCCTACTTCCAGTTCATTCTTGGTCCCACAGATGGCAGGAACAGGGCACTGGTGCCTAATTCTGCCAGTCTCATGACTCCCTCTGAATTCCCAGAGGTCTGAGTCTGTCGGTGGCACTGGAAGCAGGAGGGTCAACCTGTGGCACTCCCAGCAGTTATATCCCCCATTTCTCACAGCAGTCCAAGAAGAAGCAAGAACAACCTTCTTGGGCTGAAAATAGTTGGAAATGACCCAGGAACACAATATTTAGATCCTGCCTCCAACCTTGGCCTCAGGAGATAGAGCCTCCCCTCAAAGGACAGAGCCACTAAAAACAACTCCATTTACACCGTTCTGGTGATCTTTGTGAGCCAGAAATTTCCAGAAGCTCTTGGGGAGGCCTTTTGTGGTTATGTACTGGGCTGAGCTGTCAAAACCCTACTTGCAGAGGTAGAGTGAAACTTGTGGAGTGCCCCCATCTCAAAGGCACATGCTCTGGAAAGCAGTGGACTCTCAGGGGATAGAAGATCTATACCCCCACAGAACTGGGGTGAAGCGGACTCGTGGAATAGTACCTGTCCGTGAACGCCTGTGAAAAGCAGGCAAGTGAAACAAACATGATCACTTTGGGCAGAGACCCAGCGCTGCATCATTGTTGTGGAAGTCTGGGGGGTTGCTGGTGGGTGCAGCAGACCCTGCAAAGTGGGCCTCTGTTTTGGCTGGCTTCTAGGGCAAGCTAGATCATGTTTACAATAATTAGAGCGAGAGATGTAGATGCCTCTGGTAGAGAACAACTTTTCCTGTTTATCCTAGAAAAAGTGTCCCCATGGGACAGAGGCTGTGGCTGGGCCAGGGTGGCTCTCAGTTGAATGCAAGTGAGTAGTGTTTATAGTAAAGCTGGAACTCAAGAGCTCTCTGTGATTCATAAAGCAGCTCTTTACCTGTTGGTTCCAATTTTCCTTTTCTGTTCATTCAACATCCTCTGACAAGCTCTCCAAGTCTCATTCTGGCTTCAAATCTGAGAATGCCATGTTGGCGACTACCCACGTGATGACTCTTAACCTTCAGCCCCCAGACTCGCTCTTCCCTTCCAGGCGTCACCCTGTGGAGCTAGATTAACCTTGATCAACGTTGCCGGACAGAGAGCCATGTGCTGCTGTGGTCACAGCTCTATAGGTATGCTGTGTTTTTTTCTCAGCACACCCATTTTAGGCTCGTGTGGTAGCAAACTTTTCTGCCAGTAAGTAGAAAAGGCAATTTTTGTAAAAACTGAGAAACAACTTGCAGGCGAGAGCAGATATTTCAGAAATGACTCAGAACCATGTTTTGCTAGAAGAATGCTAATGAAATACAGAGCGCGTATTCATGAAACTGATAACACTCCCTCGGAAAGAAAATGACTCTTATTAGACATCTGAACTTGAGCAAAACATTCATGTCATTGATTATAACATAATGGATTGGCTTCTACGCTAGCAGCAAAAGTTGGCTTTAATGTAACTACAGAAGGGAAGATTATACTTTGGGGAATAGTGATAGAGCATATCTTTCTGATCATCTGAAACTGTTCATTCATCCTTGAAACTGACTGAAACCTCAGAGAAGAAGCTTCTCAGAAATATGTGACCCAGTAAGCTCAGAGTCAACCCCCCCACGCGTCACCTTCCACACCCACAACCCTGGGTCCAAAGTCTGCAGAAAGATGGCTTTATCCCGTCCTCTGTGACCACGAGAGAATGGCACACTATCATCCTGGACCCAACTGCCCAAGAAAAGTCAAATTAGCTATTAATCTTGAGCGTGACTGTCACCGAACTACCTAGTTTCTGACCGTTCAAAATTAATCGAGTCACAGCACATTTGTGATTCATATCAGCTACACAGGGCATTTCTGTAGACAGCTTACCCATTTGGGAGGAGCAGTTCGTTAATACTATCTGGGTGTCAGCTGCACCTCGTGTTTTGGCAGCTCCTATTCTCTCCTCCAAAGAGATCGTGTTGACAGACACTTGCCCTACAACTCCGGCAGCTCTGTTTTCAGTCCTCCTTCGTTGCATGTGAGGATGCGCCCTAAGCATGAATGAAGGTGGTTCACACAGAAGCAGGCCAGATGGGCAACAGCCTAAAGAGAGGGCAGGTATGCCGGGCTCGGTGGCTTAGCCTGTAATCCCATGATTTGGGAGGCTGAGGTGAATGGATTGCCTGAGCCCGCGGGTTCGAGACCCGTCTGGGCAGGCGAGACCTCACCTTTACAATAAATAAAAAAAAAATAGACAGGCGTGGTAGCGTACGCCTGTAATTCCAGCTACTTAGAAGGCTGAGGCGGAAGGATCGCCGGAGCCCAGCAGGTCGAGGCTGCGGTGGCAGGGAGTGGCCATTGCACTCCAGTCTGGGTGACAGAGTGAGAATCCAACTCAAAAAAAAAAAAAAAGAGAGAGGGCAGGTACTTTCACAAAGCTCTACCCAGAAACTCCAGATCAGAGGGTGGACTCAACTCCTTCCAGAATCCAGAGGCTTGATGTTGAGGTGGCTCAATCTCAGAGGGCACTTCTCTAGGAACAGTTTTTGGAAGGATAAAAGTCAGACCGCAAAGCAGGTTTTGAGCAAGAGAGTTGTTTAAGACCAAGCGTAGGCTGAGCGCAGTGTCTTACACTTGTAATCTCAGCACTTTGCAAGACGGAGGCAGGAGGATCGGTTGAGATCAGGAGTTCAAAACCAGTCTGGGCAATATAGTGAGACACCGTCTCAACCAAAAAAAAAATCTAAGAAATTAGATGAGCAGGGTGGTGGCACATGCCTGTAGACCCACCTACTTGGGAGGTTGAGATGAGAGGATCACTTGAATCTAAGAATTCGACACTGTAGTGAGCTATGAACACACTACTACACTCCAGCCTGAGCAGCACAGCAAGACCCTGTCTTAAGACAAAAACAAAACCAAAAAAAAAAAAAAGGATAATAAAAAGTGTGTGAATATTGGGAGTTTTTTGTTGTTGTTGTTTTTGTTTTTTTTGTGTTGAACAGGGACCAGACGATGTGGTCAGGCACAGATTTGTCAGTGTGGATGTGGATCACAGTTGGGAGTTTTTTAAACCCCATAAATTGGATTTTATTTCCTTTAACATCAGAATCATTATTATTATGTCTAAAAAAAACAAGAGCTCATAGAGAGACACCTACTGAAATATTTACAGACAAAATGATATAATTTTTAAGATTTGCTTTTTAAAAAAATTTATAGAATGGTGAGGTTGGATTACACATGAAACACAATTTGGTCATAAGCTGTTGATTGCTAAAGTCAAGTGATAGATACATGAAAACTCATGATAATATTCTATTTTTTGTATATCTTAAAGATATGTGACAAAAATTAAGTTTTATAAGACATATAACTGTCTTTCTTGGGGACACTTATCTAATTTGAAACTCAGTTTCCTTATCTGAAGATTTATTTACATATATCTAAATCACATGGATTTTCTCTTGCAGAAAAGAAACCACGACGTTAAACCCAGCCTTCCTTTCTTCTCCCCACTCCTCCTCTCCCCTCCTCCTCCCTCCTCTCTCCTCATCTCCCCTCCCCTCTCTATTCTGCTTTCTTCCTAGGGCTTCCAAGTGACAGGTACATCCTACGATGCTTCCCGTTCAGCAGACACACCCCCAAAACACTGTTATGTTGCACTCACCATCAAAAACACTCCTCACTGAGCACTGGCCATTGAATGGGCCTTGGGTCATATCGCCACACGAAGCAGCCAACCCTCTACCTTTGAAAACATTCTTTAAAAAAATTATCACAAAGCATGACTTTTGACAAATCTACAAAATGTTTTCAGAATCTTGAATGAGAAAAAAAGTCATGGTGCTACTGAGAGAAAGAACTTCCGTAGCTCTGCCCCATTCCTTGAGGGTGGTTCTGACTGGGTCTGAACACAGAGCTGCATGAACTGAACCTAACCAAACCACAGCCAGTTACACAGACTGCATGGTCTCCGTGGGGCTTCCCCCTTCCCACTGAATGCTTCCCACAGGCAAAAGGCAGTTCCCAAAAACAAGCAAACAAACAAACAAACAAAAAGGATCTATTTACACTCAAACCTATTAACTGAATTAAGACAACTGAAAAACAAAACGTTCGTGAAGGCTCAAACTCCACGGAAAGAAGCTGACGTCTGCCTGGACAAGGAAAGGCATCCTTTACAAAGTCCCAATCACAACAGCCTTGGAGGCAGATGGGACATAAGGGTTTCTGCTGGGTCAACCTAACAGGTGGGGGAAGTGTGGCTTGGTGTAAAAACAAGGCAGGTAGGTTTCTGACTGGCTGATGTGAAAGCAAAGTTGGCCAGAAGTCACGTGAAAAAGTCTGCTAGCATGCCTGTCTTAGTCTGTTCAGTGGTGCTTTAAGAGAATATCTGAGTCTGAGTCATGTATAAAGAAGAGAGGCTTCTTGGCTCATAATTCTGTGGCTATACAAGAAGCATGTCACCAGCACCTGCTTCTAGTGAGAGCTTCAGGCTGCTTCCACTCATGGCCAAGGGTGAAAGGGAGTCTCGTGTGCAGAGATCACAAGGCAAGGGAGGAAGCAAGAGAGATGGGAAGGTGCCAGGTTCTTTTTAACAACCAGATTTTGCGAGAATTCATAGAGTGATCACTCACCCCGCCACAGAAGGGCGTGAATCTTTTCATGAGGGATCCATCTCCCTGACCTAAACACCTCCCATTAGGCTCCGCTGCCAACATTGAAGTCAAATGTCAACATGACATTAGGTAGAGCAAACATCCAAACTATAGAGACACCCCACCTGTTGAGTACTGACTCACTGTGTACCATCACTCTCTTCCAAAAAAGCTGTGAAATCTGTTTTGCGTACAGCATTCTACTTTGAATGCCTGAATGGCATTTAATTTAAAAGAAGTCTGTTGCTAGTTACCTTCAAGGATGGCCAGGTTAGCTGTGTGAATCTTGGGCAAGTTATTCCATTTCTCTGTGCATCAGTTATCCCATACCCAAAGCAGGGAGAACGACAACTATTTTGCTGGGTTGTTGTGAGAATCAGATGATTAGCACATCTGAAAGGCTGATTGTGAGATGTTTGGGAGACAGTTTACACACCCTTTTAGTCCTTGTTGGCTGACAGCAGAGTCACTTTCCCGGTGTCTGTGTCCTTCCCCTGTCCAGTGCCACCCTGCCTCCTCTCAAGGCAGTTACCAAGAGCATCAACAAAGGGTGCCCAGGACCGTCTGACCCCTGCTCTGGTCCCCTCCAAGGCTGGAGCCACCATGTGTTCTCAGTACTCAGAATGATGTGCATCTCTAGAAGTCACTCAATGGGCAGTTGAAATGAACAGTGCCACTTGAAGACAACTGGTGAATGCCAGTCTCGAAGGCCAGATTTTACACACATCCCTTATAAAGGCCATCCTGTCCATTCTTTATTAACTATCATACTCAGTGTCTCATTCAGAATAGACACTCCATAAGCATTCCTGGGTGACTGAAAGGGGAGTTTGTTCTAAGTGACAAAAGGTATTCTACTTAGATCAAAGTTTAGTAAGGGGAGCATCTCCCTCCCGACTCTGGAGTGCTCCAGTGAGCACCCAGGCCTTCTGCTTGTCTGACCCAGGCCACGCTGGCCCATGGGGTGTCCTTGTGGCCTCTTCCTCTGAGAGTGGGTGGCCCACACTAGGGCATGCGGGTGTTGAGGTCCGAGGCATGGCAACGTCTTTGCTGCTCACCCATGGGTTTTGTTACTCACATGTTGGGGGTGAGGAGCAGAGGGAGGCATAAGGGACACTGTCATTGAAAAACAGCAGCAAAGTGAGTGAAGACTATTCTTAAACCACTGGTGGTGGTTCAAATGCATTTTTTCTCCCACAGCTGTGGTGAACACCTGACTGTTGTGGCATTTGTTATGAGGAAGAACAGGGAAGGTAGTAAGTGCAACTCAGGGTCCTACATGGATCTGACGTGGGCACAGAAAGAGACTCCGGTGTGATGGGACCACGCAAATGGTGTGTTCATGCACCTAGAACAGGGCCCAGCACACAGCAGTGCCCCAGCTGAAAAGCAAAGACATTCTTCTAGGATCACTTGTGTGTGTGTGTGTGTGTGTGTGTGTGTGTGTTGGAATCTCACTCTGTCACCCAGCCTGGAGTGCAGTGGCATGCTCACGGCCACTGCAGCCTCAACCTGCTGGGCTCAGGGGATCCTTCTGCTTCCGCCTTCCAAATAGCTGGAATTGCAGGCATGCACTACCACACCCAGCTACTTTTTGATTTATTGTAGAGATAAGGTCTCACCAAGTTGCCCGGGCTGGTCTCGAAGCCGTGGGCTAAGGCGATTCTCTCACTTCGGCCTCCCAAAGTCCTGGGACTGTAGGTGTGAGCCACCATGCCCGGCCTAAGATTACTTTTTCTGAACCTACACTGTACTTTTCCCTCAAGAAGACATGGAGTCTGTGTGGCCTAGTCCATGGGTCCCTGGCCACCAGGAGCTAGAGGATTTCCTTCCAGAGGAGACAGTGGGCAAGTTACCCTGTACTTGGCATCTCTATCTATGCCTGTCGATTCAGCCTTGGACCGTACCTCTTCTATGCAAGGCAATGGGCATGCAAGCAGGAAGACATGCAGGTCTGCCTTGGACAGCAGACACAGGGGGTCTTTGCTCCCTGGGTGCTACAAGCACAGAGCCTGGTGCCACCTCTCAAGCTCAGTAGCATAGAGAAATGCCCCCAAAGGTGGCATGGAGCTGGGCCTTGAAAAACAACTGAGTGGGGTCACCAGATTGACAGGAATATCTGTAAATTTGAACTATAAGAAAGCCTAGTTAAAATAAGTACTCTCCATGCTAGAGGTCTCTGCACAAAATCAAGCACCTCCTGTCCTAGAAATGTGCTATCCCAAAGATAGAGCCTGCATGCTCCTAGAAGTGGGGGAAGGGAAGCCCCCAAAGCAGGGAGATCTGTCCTGGTTTCCACTTCCTGGGTGGCCCTGCAT
Organism: Tarsius wallacei; assembly: GCA_963574415.1. Taxonomy (NCBI): domain Eukaryota; kingdom Metazoa; phylum Chordata; class Mammalia; order Primates; family Tarsiidae; genus Tarsius; species Tarsius wallacei. Next base: position 15,391 of record CAUYQG010246923.1, on the reverse strand, counting down.
ACCCTGAGACTTTGTGGAAACCCCTCCCCCATAAGAGAGCCAAGTCAGGCTCTCAGGAAATAGATTAAAGAGTGAGCTTTTTCCCCACACAGCCCAACTGAAAGAGTTCAAAAAACAGTTAAAACACAGAAGTCCCAGCAAGAATCCCAGAAGCTTAAAAGATGAAGTGTCTGGTCTCCCCTGCCCCGTGTGTGGCCTGCCAAAATCCTGTGACTCAGCAGCCCCAGGCAGCCAGTCACCTTGGAGCCTGAGCTGGTCAGAGGGAACCCACCGGAAACAGCCCCCCTGCCTGCAGAAATTTACAGAGAGAACTAGAGAATTTTCCTCCCACTTTAATCTTAGTGGACTCCAGGGAAAGAGGATAGCGAGAGGCATGATATAAAATACCACATCAAATCCACCCACCTCTTGCCTTCCTTTGTGAGAATGGTTGCCAAGATGAGAAGTTAGACCAGGCCTAAAGCCACACTGCGGTGGGGTCCCAGCTCAGTCCCTTATTAGCTGTATAACTCTCAGGAGGCTTTTCTCCCACGAGTGACCTCTGTTTCTTTATCTGTAAAATGGGAGTGCAGATAACAAGGCCATGGACCACACAGAGGTGTTGTAAGGAGTGAGTGGGACTGGCACAGTGGCTCATGCCTGTAATCTCAGCACTTCGGGAGGATGAAGAAAGAGGATTGCTTGAGGCCAGAAGCCTGAATTTAGCCTGGGCAGCATAGCAAGACCTAGTCTCTACAAAAAATAAAAGAAATCAGTAGTCCCAGCTACTCGGGGAACTGAGGCAGAAGGATCACCTGAGCCCAGAAGTTCGAGGCTGTGGTGAGCCGTGATCATGCCACTGCACTGTAGTCTGAATAACAGAGTGAGACCTCAACTCAGAAAAAAGAAATGAGTGAATACATATGTAGCCCTTAGGATGGCAACAGATGTGCAATGAGTGATCAAAGACATTATCTATTCTTTTTTTAACATGAAAAAGAAAAGATATTTTATTTATAAAGTAAATTTAAGAGTAAATGTAGACAATTTGGCTTTCTATCTTCTTTTTAAAAAATTTATTTATTTTTTATTTAAAAGATGTGGAGTACACTTCAGGGTTAGGTATACAAATGTTCATTATGCAGGTACCCTTGTTGATGAGGTGTGCCCCTCCCTCCCCTGGCAGTTTTCCTCAAATGCCAATCCCACTCCCCCTCCCTTGGCAGTTTCCCACTACTGCCAATCCCTTTCCTGTAGTATTATGATAATTGTTCAAGGTCCGCTTATGAGTGAGAACATATGGTCCTCTGTTCTTTGTTTCTGTGATAGATCACTGAGTATGACAGACTCTAAATCCGTCCAACTTGCTGCAAAGTCCATGACATTATCTATTCTTGAAGGCACTCTTTGATATATGTATTTATTTACTTTTGCCAAAAGATGAACTAGATCTTTTCTGTCTATATATGGTGCCAAAAGCCACCAGGTTTCTTAGGGTTTGTGTTAATAAGCTCACATGTTCCGATGTGCTTTCTAATGGTCACCATTCCTGTTCCTGCTTCCTAGGGTTGCAGAACATCCTAAGGCTGTCTAGTTACCAGACAGACACAGACTCAAGTATCCTCACCAAACCCCAGCAAAAGGGGATCACATTTCACAAAGCAGAAACATCAGAAAAAGGCAATTCTCTCACTAGACGTTCTTTCCTTTAGCTATGTTAAGACCCTGACTTGTACTTTAAAAGCATTAAGAGTGAAGATAAAGTAGCAAGATGCTGTCAGTTCTGTTGACAAAACCCAACCCCAAAAAAATGTTTAAAATGCAATCCACATGTGTGGCCATAGATGAGCTAAGATGTACTTCAGAATGCAATCTTTCCATGTTCAGAATCGATACTCTTGGTAAATGTGTCTGTGTCTCTCACTGGTGCCTACATCCATAGCATCCTATTGTGGCATGATGATGAACACCCTATTGAGTCTACTGATGAACACCTCAGAATTTGGAAAAACAGTCTCTGAGAAATCTCCAACATACATTTTAAAACCAGTAAGGAAATAGGCTGCAAGCAGCAGGAGCAATAAGAACATCCACTTGCATCTCAAGAGTGGTGTGGCGCTCCCCCCATTAGGGCAGACACGTGGACTACATAAGGAGGGACCCCTCCAAATGGAATTTATTTATTTTAAAAATGTGCATTTATTCTTACGTGTTGAAACTTCAGTCACTTTCAAAGTTCTCTCCATTTGATGTAATACACTTATTGGGATGCTTTTCTCACAGCCCAAAACAGTTTTTCAACTCTTCAGCTTTGATGTCTTTTAGTGCTTCTGCCATTTTTTGTTTCATCTCTTCCACATCTGCAAAACGTTTCCCCTGTGAGGACTTTTTCATCTGGGGAAACAAAAAAGTCATTCGGGATGAGATCAGGTGAACAGGGAGGGTGGGGCATGGGGGTCATGCCATCTGTGGTCAAAAACTGCTGAACACTCAATGAGGTGTGGGCAGGTGGAAGAACCAGTCACCTGTGCCACAGAAAAAAATCACTGAAGTCGAATGCAGACTCTCACAACAATACTAGCTGGTATACTGATGATGATGGGTTCCTAGAATACTTAGCTGGCTGGGGAAGCCTGTACTACAAGGGGCATACTCTCCAAAAGATAATTCTGGGTTATTTTGGATACCCCTTCATATGTAAGAGACATACAGAAAGAAGTCAATTGTGTGCACACACACCAACACATACTCAGCGTCAGGTCAAGGCCCTGAAGGCCTGAGGAAAACACTGTCCCATTTCAATATGATTTGGGAAAACCTACTCTCCAGTGAAATCTCATTTTGGCAGCAGAGACCTCGGCCTGGGCAGCTGCTCCCAACAGCCAAAGAAAATTAAATTGTGTTTCTTTTAGCACTCACCCAGAGGCAAGCCGACTGTGCTTTTCATAGTACACCAACTCAGAGAGCTCCTGTGGGACCCTATTTCACTTACTTAACTGTTGTTGGCAATAGAAAGTGGGTCTGCCACAACTGATGGCTTAAGCAGGTCCATCCCAGTCACGTGCCTTCCCGAATGTACGCTCGAGATGGGAACAGAAACACAACTTGCCACCTTGGACAGCCATCACGGACTAGCACTGTAAAATACACTCTGGTGCCCAACCCTGCTGGGACAGTGGTCTACAGAGACAAAACTCTGATTTGTACTATATCCCAAGCATGATGGATTTTATCAGGGGTAAATAATGCCCAGCCCTATGTGTAGGAACCAAGAAAACAGACCCAGCAGACTTGCTGTTCCTTGCTCCTCTGTACCTGATTTTTCTGATTGTATTAGATTTTGCTTACATAATAAGCACAGTTGTTGCAGGTCTTTGTGTCTGAGCTTTCAAGCAACTTGAAGGCTGTTCTCCCATCTTACTCTCTCTGGGTTCTCATAGAGCCTAACACAGCCACATCCACGTTAAGCTCTCAATAAAGGTCAAATGGAGACCGTCGTGGGATAAATAAACCGGCATCTGCAGGCCGGAAGTCAGAGGACACTCCTTCACCTCAGCAGTGGTCTCCAAACTGGATGCCCAAAGACAAGACCAAGCCGGCCCCAGCCAAATCAGCACCTGCTATGTCTCAAAGGAAGGATGGGTTCAGAAGCCCCACCACACAGCCATAATCCTATCTTCCGTTAATTAGTAATGGCAATAATGTCAATAACCACAAGCATTTATTGTGCACTTATTAGCTGCTAACCACTGTGTTCCTGATTTGCTTCCATAATGCCAATTCATTTAAAATAATCTTATGAAGAAAGCAAAATTATTATGAAATGCATAAGGTATGATTACTCACATAGAAAATCCTCAAAATCCATAAACAAATTATTAAAATCATAAAATTTAGTAAAGATAGATAACTCATATACATCAAATAGCTAGGAAGGTTAATTAAGAGACAATACTTTTTACTACGGCAATAGAAAATATCAAGTCTCTTAGAATAAATCTAACAAAAAATATTCAAGACATCTAAAAAGAACAATATAGAACTATACTAAGAAATATGAAAGAAGGCCTAAGGTAAATGGAGAAATATATTATGTTCATGGATTATATGATTTAATACTGTAATTTGATCTGTACTTTCAGTGCAATTCCTATCAAATCCCCAGTACCTTTTTTTTCTGATAGAATTTGGAAAGATCATTCTAAACATATTTGAAAGAGTTAAGGACCAAAAATAGTCAGAGAGCTTCTGAAAAAGCTGGGAAGAAGGATTCACCTTACTAGGTATCTGTACTTTTACAGAGCTGGAGTAATTAAAACCTTGTAGTATTGGTGCAAGGGCAGAAAAACAGGCCACGGGCATGAATGAGATTCCAGAAAAAGGAAAAAAAGAACTTTGGTATATTACAGAGGATAAAGGGAAAAAGTGACTGTCAATACACGAAACTGTGGGAGGAAGGGGACCTTGAATATTTCCCTCAAACTATATCTGAAAAATAACCCCAGAAAGATGAAGGAATTAAATGTCAAAAACAAACTTCAGAGTTTATAGTAAATAATACAGTAATTATCTCTTACATCTTCGGTAGCTAAAGATTTCCTTAAAACAAGCACATAAATTGTTGAGTAAGGGTTAGGGTAAGGGTTAGGGTTAGGGGTTAGAGTTACATTTAGCTATATCAAAATCAAAACCTTTGTTCACCAAGAGATAACTTTAAAAAGTGAGAAGACAAAGTAGAAACTGGAGCAAGATATTCGTAATATCCACCACAAAAGTCTAGTACCAAGAATATATATATAGAACTGCTACAAATCAGTTTTGTTAAAGAACCACAAATAACCCAGTTTAACAATGGAGGGAAACACCAACAGATATTTCACAGAAGTGAATATTTCACAGTTCAGTCAATTTATGAAGAGATTCTCAAAGAAACACAAAAATCTAGATAACGATGAAATAACATTTTATACTTATTCAATTAGCAAAAAGTAAAAATCCTAACATGACTAGGTGTTGGAGAGGATGAAGGTCGTGGTGTTGTAGATTGGTGCAAAGTCTTTAGAAAATGGTTTGGCATTATCTCCTGAAGTTGAACTTTCTGACATAATTCCATTTCAAGGTTAATACCCAAGAGAAACTCTTACACTGGTGCAAGGGCAGACCTGTACAAGTAGGATTAGAACAACACTGGACCCTCTTCCTTCCCAAGTGACCCTCCATGGAAGAGTGGAAGAGTGGATGACGATACTATGGTGTATTTGCACACTATTATTCAGCAGTCAGAACTAATGAATTATAATTACACAAAATACAGTGGATGGGTCTCTGTAGTGTAACATCAAGTGAAAAAAAAAAGTCCCCCAAGGTTTTACAAAGTTAATTAAGATAAAAATATACATACTTTCTAGAAACACATACCGAAGCATAAAACCAAATAAAAAGGGAAGCCGGGGTATTAGGAACACAGGACTCCAGATGGTGGTGACCACGAGAGTGGGAGGAAGGGGTTAATGAGAAATGGCAGATTCGCTGGTAAGATGTAGGTGATTGTCCTAGACTTAATTTGTGTTTTGTGTGGTGGATTTGTAGGTGCTCATTAGTATATTAGAAATAACTAATTACATATCTAGATAAATGGCAAAACCATGCACGAACCAGTGGTGGAAACTGCTATAACCAAAACCACTATTAATCTAATTTTGAGTGCCGAAAAATTATGGGTGGGGGAACCCTATATCCTATGGAGTAAATGCTGTTATTATCAGCATGTTACAGGCAAGAGAACTGAGGATCAGGCTTGTTAAGCAACTTGCCCCAGGCCACACAGATAGTAAGTAGCAGAGCTGGGACCCAAAGCCAAGGCGCTGATTACGCCCACACAATCGACAGGCAGCCATGAGACCATGTGTTTAGAGGTGGCGTGTTGATTAGAAGAAGACTCCATGGTGTCCATAATGGGACTCTCTCATCTTAAGCCTGGATCATTTATTCCCACATCCACTCTTGAGGTTGTTCATTCACTATCAATCGTTTGAGGTCTTGGAACAGTCACATAAGCTGATATCCCCCCAACTATGTGCACCCAGACAAACACACACACTCAAAGCATTTTCTGGCACCTTTTCAAATAATTTTCATATTCTTTTTGAGCAGTTTCATTTTCTAAACCTGTTACTTCAGAACTCATTCATAGGGAACCTATGAAAGAAATTCTACTCAGCGTTGACTAAGCATATGAGTAAGTTTTTATTTTAATAGCACTATGTAGGAGGTTTCTTTATAAATGAATGGGGAGGAGAGGAGGGAATGCTTGCAAACTGCCCACAGACAAGAGCTACAACCCACACAAGCATGGTAACACAGAATCACTCTTTTCAGTTTCAGGCTTAGCTCTTTTTGTAATATCATTTGCAGAAAATAAAAAGTTAACAGATTATCTTTTCACCTCAAAGCTGTTAAAAATGACTACTGTCCATTTTTGGACCACATACACAGACAGTAAATTTGCCAGAATCCTTTCTGTGTCTGAAATGCTCGTGCAATAGAAATACTCAGTTTGAAATCCGGTCAGCTGGTCTGAGTGTAAGCACCATTGCTCTGAGCTGCTAAGTTCCACACATGGTGTCACTTTCAGAGAGGCTGGGCCATGACTGGACTTAGGATGGGCTGTATGCAGCCTGATCCTGTGAAAGACTGTCAGAGTCAGGAAGTGTTAACCATGTGCTCTCTGTCCCCTTCACTGTCACTGAGGTGGCATCATCTCTGGAGGGCAGGATCGAGTAGAGCTGTGGCTGAGCACATGTGGGTGACAATGTAGAGCCTCCTAGAGAGAGGTTGGGGGGTTTGTGCTGAAGCTGGGTTAACTCCCTGCCCCTCCCCCGTCTGAGTGCTCACTGTGTATATTGCATTCTCAGGACATGTCCCCTTGTTCTCTTTCCCATGAGGTGACACCCTCGACCCACTTGCAATGATGGGGCAGGGAATGAATTCTGCTGCCCCTCCCTGGTTTATGCCCTGCAAATGCCTGCAGTCCGTGTCTCCTAGTAAAGGACCAACTCACCCAGCCAAGCCAGTTGGCAATGACTTCAATATCCATCTTTCTCTCTTGGACCCCCCCTAGGCACAGGGACACAAAGGTTTCACATTCCCAGCTGATGGTCACTTCCCAGGCAGTGGCCCAACGGTCAGGGCCATCCTGAGCCTCCTTGGGCAATTCCAGTGCCAAAGGATCTGCCTAGGCTCTTCCCAGGGACCTCTCCTCAGAACAAAGTGTAAGAGGTTCTCATCGCCATTCTTTTCCCCTCCTTTCTCCTTCAGACCCTGGCTACCCCTTCCGCCTGAGCTTCTGCAGGTGGCCAGGCCATGCACTGCACAAGCTGAGGGCCACGCTGGGCGTGTGGAGTTGCTGCCTAATCCCATGGTCTTGTGGGGATAGCAAGTTGGGGTGGACACATATCCCAGAGCAGTCTCTTGTGGGGGAATTTTCCTAAGAAGCATTTACCCCCATTGGAAGATCTCTATTGTTATGGACTAGATGTTTGTGCTCACCACCCCCAATTCCACTTTCATATTTTGAAGCCCAGATCCCCAATGTGATTTCCTTAGGAGGTAACTGGGTTTAAATGAGGTCAGGAAAGTGGGGTTCTTCTAAGAAAAGGAAGAGATCAGAGTTTTCCCTGTCTCCACCACATGTGAACACAGAGAGAAGGTGGCCGTCTGCAAACCAGAAAGAGAGCCCTCGCCAGTCACCAGATCTGCTGGCACCTTGATCTTGGACTTCTAGACTCCAGAACCATGAGAAATAAATATCTATTGTTTAAGCTCCTCAGTCTATGGTATTTTGTTAGAGCAACCCCAATGGGCTAATAAGACACCTAACATGCCCCTGCCTCCCCATGGAGTTACATCACTGCTGAATGACCACTCTGAGCTCAGGCTCAGAGGAGGGCAGAAAGAAGGAGGAACTCATTACCCATTAATAGTTATTTTGAAGCAGCCCTAGGACAGCTGGAGTGGAGCAGATTGGACCACTTCATATCGGATTGTCCATGGACCACTTTGTTGCTTTCCAGGTAGGCCCAATTCCTGCAGCAGAGTTCAGTCCCTCTTCCTTCATTTTTTTTTCTTTTTAATAGTTTGTTTTTCAGATTACAAGTATACAATCTTTCCAGATGTTCAAAAGCTACAAAGGTGTAAGGGTAAAAAGTCAGACCCCAAAAGTACCCAGAATCCACAGGTGAGAGGGCAGCCCTTCCCAGTCATTCTTTGTGCACACCAGCAGTAAAGCCATGGCAACAGGCACGGAAATAGGGCCTGGGAATAGACCCATTGGCTGCTCTCTGGAGGAAGCTGATATTATGCACTCCCTTCTCTGAGGCCACTGTCCCATGTGGTCTTAATCTAGTCACGGCTGTCAGGAAATGATCTTCCCTGAGAGTTTTCACTCTAAGGATGCCGTGTGGGGCATTCTAGGTGGAGAGTGGACTTCTGAAGCCCTCATGTAATGCAGGAGTAATTTTTCCTGGGATTAACTACGAAGCAACTGGTGGCGGCTATTTGTGAATCTTTAATGCTATTCTTATCTTCTCAGTATTATTCAATATTTCTTAGGATGCTTGTCCTAAAATTAGCAGACTGGTGTTTTATGGTGTTTTTAGACCTTCTTCATGACACTTTATCTCACCTAACTTTCATTCCAGAGTTACTGATTGTGCATGTGCTTTTGTTTTACCAATAGTACCAGAGTCATCCCTGATGACTGTTGAATCATCTTGCTGTTCGTTTTAAAGATTATAACAGCAAAAATCGAAATGACTGCACAATAATTACCAAAAGTACAAGAGTAAGAAAGCACATAAATGGCATGGTTCAACTCCAGCTAGCCAAAGTTTCTGGAGTGGAGTTTCTGTCTGCCTGCCTATCCCCTGGAATGGGAAACAATCCATGCTCCACACCTCACCCCCTACACAGCTTTGAAATTTTTTTGTTTGTTTGTTTATGTCTCAACTAAGAACATTTCGCATTATTTCAAAGGTTTCAAATCTCCATTATCCAAAATCATGTATACTAGGCCCACACTTGTTAGGTAGAAGCTGCACTCTATTGTTTCTGTTACTGTTTCTCTATTGTTGCCAAGCGCTCCATCATCGGGTTGCCCTGTCACCTGCCAGACTGCCAGGCAGGAGCATTCCCTCCTGTGGTCCTGCAGTCTCACCCCAAAAGCCTGTCCAGGTTGCCAGACTTCAGCATGTCTAAGCAAAGTGAGGCCTCCTGACCCCTTCAGTCCAGTGTGGGGAATCTTCTCTGAACATGGCCCAGATGTTTGGGAGAGCTCCACCTCACAAGTGGAAGAACCCCCTCCACCCCCACTGGGTATTCTGCTCCCTCAGACCCAGCCCAGTTCAGAATGCACCTCAGATGGAGAGGGCTGCCTCTGAGCACTCAGAGCCTAAGGGTTTCCTGTCTAGAGTTAGGTGGGCCCAGTGAAACTGACTATCACGGCAGAACCCAGCTCACCTCCCTCGTCTGCTCCCAGCCCACCAGGTGTATCTCTTGCTGCGGGTTCGACACATGCCAACCCGGTTTAGGTGTGGATACCGTAGACATTTCGTTTGGAGACCCTCCTCCACTCTGGGCGGTAAAACAGTGTCCTAAGTTGTGTCTTTTTTTTTTCATGAGTTAGTTTTATATTTATTTTGCTTTTATAAAATTGGAATTCAAGGGGTACATGTGCAGGTTTGTTACATAAGTATATCAACGTTGTCTTCATTGCCTCCCAGGCCTGATCTGGTATCTGCTGGGCAAACGCTTCGGGATGGTCCTACCTGGCTCATGTGAAAGAGCCAGTCCTTCAGGGCGGATCCTGCATGGCTACCTGGGCCTACATTTAAAGCACAGTCAAGCAGCCATTTACTGACTGAAGGTCACAGACTACTCTGAGTTTTCCGAAAACCCCACACCTCTGTTCCACTTTGGGACATCCAGGGCTCGCCTGAGCCAACCAATCAGAGCTCGGCTGACTCGACCAATCAGAACGAAGCGCGTTTGAATCCGTTATTTGCTTAAATGGACTCGGAAGGAACTTTCACTATAAAAACTGAACTTTGCTTTTGTTCTCTGGAATGGACCTTCATTTTACACCCAAGGCTGCTGCCTCTCCCCAGTTTGCAAACTGTTCACTGAAATAAAGCCTCTTTCCTCCAAATTCCATTTCTGAGAATTTTGTTCACAGTCGCGTCCCCTGTGCCCTTCTTAACTCTCTCAATAATTCGCTCCAGTTCTGGCTGTCTCTTGGTTCCCCTGGAGAGTGCTACTACCCACGAAGAGGTTCATTCTTTCCTTTTTTTTTTTTTAATATTCTCATCTTTGCACCAAAACATCCTAGAAACAACCATCAACCATAATAAATTCCCTGGTGCAAATGGCACCCCTTCGAGAGACAGTTCCCCATGTTCCTCTGGGCACTGAGCTCCAGGCTGCAGCTCCCAAGGCTCTCCATCGTGTGTGGGACACATGTGAGCCACTGGGTCCTCACACCTCTTCAAGCCCAGGCTGGAGGTTCCTCTGCTCAACAGAAGCCTAGCAGCTCTAGGTGGGTCCGGAAACTGGAAGAACTGGCAACGCAGTGTGGAATGCAAGAAGCCTGGGATAAGGTGGAGGTGGTGATGCTGAGCAGGAACGGCACAGCATAGAGGTGAGGACAAAGGGCAAGAAAGAGGTGGGGGGGGGAAGGGGGAAGTAGGGAGGGGCCCAAGGAGGGAGGGGGTTTCTGAAGAAAGTGCTTGAGCAAGCAGGGTGTCCAGGAAACAACTAGCAAGAAGGAAGCCTGGGCAGGAGGGTCACTCCACAGTTGAGGTGATTTATACCACCCTGAGGGGCTGAGTTTGGGGCATCACACGATCTGTCACAGTCATCCAGCATGGGAGAGGACCTGAAAACCAAAGGGCAAGTGTCTCCTTCCATCATGGCCACTACCACTAAAGCCCTTGGTTACATAAACGTTTCCATTTTATAATCGTTTTGATAAAACTGGTCCTGACTGTAGCATCAGAGTCATTGGGGGGGGGGATGGCATCACATGGTGTGCAAAAACATACTGCTATGTTCCCCTTAAACTTGCAAAATGTATCCTTTTCTCCGCCAGTATCTTGTTATCACATATCACCAATGGATGAAGGAAAATAAATATTAAAAATCGTCACTTTCTTTCAAAGTTATGTTATTGTACTTTAAAGGTGTCATTGCCAATGATGACGTCACTCAGAGGGGCTGTGGCCTATCCCACTTTCCATGGAGGATGTCCCAAAGAAATGCTAACTGGTGTTAAACAAAAAATATGGGGAGGTCGTTGTTTTGCACTGGGCTCATGCATTAGGCCCAACAGACCAAGCCAACATGGAGTCACTCATGCTAAATGTCACATAATCAGATCAAAACTTTGAGGAAACAGGTAGATCACCAACCAGATCAGTTTCTCCTGAAAACGAGGGATTCTGGTTTACCTGAGTCAGCATAAAAGGGAAGTTCTCTGCTTTGATCATTACGAAAAAATGTAACCTGAAGTAACCAGGTGTTAACCAATCAGCTTTTTTTCTATTGTTCTGTTTCCCTGTTCCCAGTTTACAAAACCCACTGTTCTGCCATTGCCCAGTGGAAGCGCTCATTCTATTTTCTAGCATGGAGGTTGTCTCAATTCACAAATCTCAAATAAAAGCCATTTAGATCTACAACAAAATTTGTTTTGTCTTTTGACACTAGCAAGCATAGTGCGTGGCTGGAAGAGCCAGCATACAAGAAAGAACTGACCAGCACTGGTGGGCTTGTGATCTTAAAATGACATTTAACTTCCCACCAGGAAAGTGCCATGAGAAGAGCTAAATGAGACATTTCTAGGATTAGAGGGAAGCAGGCCAGGGACCAGCCAAACTGCTCACGGTTACCGGTCCCCTCTGTGGGGGTGCTGGGCCCAGTGCGGGGAGACTCCAGGGTAAGAGGGCTCTTCAGATATACCTCGCCTGATACCAGACACTCTCCAGCTCCTGGCCCAGGTGTACTTTTTCTGTATTCATTATTGCTACCTGATATTCTATTATATCACAATTGTTTATTTATTGTCACCATCCCCTACTGAAATCTCAGTTCAGTGAGGACACAGCCTCATACACTCACACAGGTGAGCACCCTACACGGCAGGCGTCATTAGTCCCCATCAGCATCTGTGCTTTGAGTGACTGTCACCCCCAAGCTGCAGCTGGAGACTTCCAGGCCTCATAGCTGGGAAGAGGTTGAGCTGAGATGCAAGCCCAACTCTTAGTGCATAATATGGATATTCTTGAGGGTTCCATGGGGTACAGGAGGGTGGGCACTGCTCTCCCCTCAAACTGTCTCTTGACCACTCTGGCCTCTCTGTCCCCCTACCTCTACCCACACTCCGCACTCAGCCCCAACCTCACCCCACCTTCTCCCCCTTGCAGAGCAAGCAAATCTGGAAGAAGATGGGCCGGGGGTGGGGTGGGGGGGGAGGAGATAAGTAACACATTTTTCCTCTCATATGCATAGCTTTTTCACCATGTTGCATGGTTAAGAATGCACTAGAAAGGAAAGAGGAGCAGGGAACTTACATGAACTCAGCACCCACCATGCATCATTCCCTGTCCCGGTGATTTTTTGATATGTCACCTCATTGAATCCTCAAGGTAAACTTTTGGTATATATGATCATTCCAACTCTACAGGAAGCTGAGACACACACACAAAAGGCAGAACTGGGAGCCCAGCCCAGGATCATATGACCTGGGCCCAGCTGCAGCCCAGCAGCAAGGAGACCTGAAGTAAGGAGGTAGCCCCAGAGAGCACTAGCTCCCGGGCTGTCCAGAATGCGAAGAGGAATGCAGGGTGGCCCCCATTGAGTCCTGCAGGCTGAATGGATATGGCCCAACCCTAGGGATCAGGTTCCCAAGGGAGGAAAGGGATGGGCTTAGCAGCAATGGATTTGGTTTAGGGCATCTCCAGGTAAAAAATGCCCCAGGAGTTTAGGGAAATTTGATCACCACCAGCTTCTCTCCTGATTAGCACCCACAGAGGCGACCCATGATGGCTCTCAAGGTCACGGCGGCTACCCCACACATAGCCTTGGATGTTGTCAGCCCATGGCTTCAGTTCTCCTCACTCCCTAAAGCCATAGGGGATTAGCAACAAAACGCATGTTCAGATAGGTCAGAGGTACAGCAAGCGGGGGGACTCTGAGCACCACATTACCTGGCATGGACACAAGAGGCAGGGGGCGGTGGTTAGGGAGGAGGGTGAAGGGGGACAGGATATGTAAGGATCCAGCAGGGAACCCCAGCCCCAGGGCTGACCTCTGACACTGTGCCTAGAGAATTCCCAGAACCAAAATTGAGCCCGCATGACAGCTACAGCTGTGCCTGAGTAATGTGACATTTGTACATAGAGTCAAGACAGAAAGCGGACGTAGGAGACATGCCCTTCTGTGTTTGACAAAAGCTTCCTGTGGGCCTGGAACGGCCATGTCTTGACCCCAAATTTTCACAGCCAAGGGAGCTGCCAACAGGGGTGGGCATTTGTGATGGCACGTGCCGCTCAGCACAGCTGTAACTAGCTGCAAGGTCTCTGACTAGGCTCAAAGGTCTCAGGACTTCCACCTCCCCTAGGAAATTGATGATTCATCCTAGCAAAATCATAGAACCAGCCTAAGCGCCCACTAACAACTGACTGGATAAAGACAATGTGGTCTACATACACCATGGAATACTATGCAGTCACGAAAAGAATGAAATCAGGCCCTTTGCAGCAACATGGATGGAACTGGAGATCCCCGTCCTAAGTAAACTGACTCGGAAGCAGAAAACCAAACACTGCACGTTCTCACTTATATGCGGGAACTGCATAGCTACCCAGATGGAAATAGTAGACACTGGGGACACCAATAAGGAGATAAAGTAGGAAGGGAGATTAGAGTTCAGAAATTACCTGTTGGGTATAATGTTCACTATCTCGTGCCATCACAACTGCCCACCCTGAGCACCACATTACCTAGCATGGACACATGCTGTTGGCAGCTCCCTTGCCTGTGGAAATTTTGGGTCAAACCATGGCCATCCCAAGTCCACAGAAAGCTTTTGTCAAACACAGGAGGGCATGTCCCCCATGTCCCCTTTCTATCCTGACTGTGTACAATGGGCTACCTGATATCCAGTCCCCACCACTACACAATATGTCCATGTCATGAACATGTATGTGTACCCCCGAATCTAAAATAAAAATGGGGGAAAAAAGAAAATGGATAGATGGGTTCTGTTGTGTTCTCTGGAGACTCTTCCCATCACTTTGGTACCATGTGATGACACTGGGTGACAGGTTCAACAGAAGCTCAAGCATCACCATCATGCAATATAACTATGTAACAAACCTGTGTGTGTAACCCTGAATTAAGATTAAGATAAATAACGACATAATTTGAATAATAATAAAGGTATGAGCGTGTTGAATGTTGTGGGTGTCCTGTTTCAGCAGCCCTTCCAGGTCAAAAAAGAAGATTAGCACCATTTGTTGGACAATTTAAAGCAGAGAGGGAATTAGTCCTGACTCTGCTGCTAAATAGCTGTGTGTGGTTCTTAGCCCTAAGCCTTAGTTTTCTCACCTACAAAATAAAGGTCACGGAGCTAAATAAGTGGCTTTCAACCTCTGACTAGCAGAATTATTCTGTTGAATACAATTTTGCGCCCAGCAATGATAATGGCTAGCATTCATTGCCTGGTCACTATTTGAAGAGCTTTATGTGTATCAACTCATTTAAAACTCATAAAAGCTCTACGAGGTAAGAACTAATATTATCCCCATTTTTCAGATGAGGAAATTGAGGCCCAGAGTGCTCAAGGTCACTCAGCTAATAAAGAAGTCAGGTTAAAACATTGCTCTAAAAGCCACAGTTCGAACTTATATCTCTAGACAGTGAGATGCTCTGCTGGGTCTGAAGTCTGAAGAGCTGTGGGTGATGTCCATCTTCTCTGAGGTTCCTTCTTCTCCTCCTCTACTCAGACTCCCAAGGCACAACCACAAACCCCTCAGGTTTCACACACTGCTGCGGGCAGTCTGAAAAGTTCTCTTCCAGCACCTAAATTGAACCATATCCCTGAATACTAACTTTTTGTGGAAATGTCAGGATTAAGTGGGAACTGCACGTGGAAGGGCTCTGGGGACTCTGGCATGGAACACAGATGGCACAGGTGCAGGTATAGACAGATGTCACTCTTTTCAGCAGCAGCAGTAGAGGTGGTGCTGCGAGTACAGTCGGGGACATTCATATGAGTATTTGTGTTTTTTTTGGAGTCTCACTCTGTCACCCAGGCTGGAGTTCACACCCCAGCATCTACCTGCTGGGCTCCAGTGATCCT
>CAUYQG010246922.1:0-43805 GCA_963574415.1 Tarsius wallacei | reverse complement strand
TGCCACTGCATTCTAGTCTGGGTGACAAGAGTGAAATCCTGTCTCAAAAAAAAAAAAAAGTTGAGCACACATCTTTTTCTCCTTTGCAAATCCCTTTTGAAGAACCATAAGTGAAAATCAGAATTGTGTATGTCACCTTTGATGAAACTAAGAGGTTCTAAAAGTGAGGACAGAGAAATCATAAATGAAACAGTACAAGAAAACCGTATGGCTGAAGGGCTTGTTGCTAGGTCGAAGGCCTAGCCAGGGAGCAGCCTCTAAGCAGGTCACAGAATTTCAGGTCACTGGAGCTA
This sequence comes from Tarsius wallacei, assembly GCA_963574415.1. NCBI lineage: Eukaryota > Metazoa > Chordata > Mammalia > Primates > Tarsiidae > Tarsius > Tarsius wallacei. Next base: position 43,512 of record CAUYQG010246922.1, on the reverse strand, counting down.
CAACAAAAGATCTGAATGATACTGGGTGTAGGGAGCCACACAGAAAAGCTTTGCCCACAGGAAGGATGTCAGACTCATCAACTGTGACACTGGAAGCCGAGGGATGGTGGAGTCCTGCCTTCTCCATTTGGCATCCTGAGTGATGTGACTGTGTTCCCGGGAAGCCCTGCTGAGGTGTGAGGGTAGAATAAGGGCATGTAGACTTGGCAAATCCTCCCAAAAGATGGACTTCCCATGCACCCTTCTGAGAAACTACAGGAAAATATGTTTCCTCAGACCCAGAGGATAAACCAAGAAGCGGGAAGCAATGGGACTCAGGAAGCAGGGACACAAAGACACAAGAGCAGAGCACCGTCCCTAGGGAGATGGGAGGGGAGACCTGGGGGAGGCTAGTGTGAGACCTCAAGGGAGCACCACCCCCAGGATGATGAGAGGGGAGGTCCAGGGAGCGGCTCATGTGAGACCTGGTGGACCCCAGGATGAGGGGAGGGCCCCAGAAAACACTGCGGAACCCAAGGTGCATCTCATTGGTTTGACCCTGTGAGAAACTGTAAGATGTGATTGTGTGACACAGGAAGGTATAGTCATGGGTGCCCTCCCCTCCCACCACCACCAACAGCAACAGAATTCGTATGTTACCAGGAGAAGGGGTGCTCCTCTCTGTGAGATGGGTTGATGATGGGTTAAGAGTTTGCAAATGGACACACATAGAAGTGGGATGACCAAGTTGCTTCATTAAGCGAAGAAGTTTACTCTCAAAGGGAGAGCAGGCAGAAAGCTTCTGCACCCGACTATCATTGAGCTGTAACTTTTATTGTTATAGATGTTGAGGAATGGGTTTGGGGGTGGGTTTCTTCTAGAAATGGGTGGTCTTAGGGCTGGATCTCTGTTACTCTTCCCTCATGTTGGGTGGAGGAGTTTCAGACCTTATAGGGTCATACTGGCTCTGAAATGGTATCAGGTGTATTATGGGCATGGGAGGTTCCCCTAGGGTAATTTTATGCTAATAGTATTACAATGAAGGTGAAAATAGGTCATGGTCATCTTAGCTCATATTGATATGCATGCTCCAGGGGGTCTCTAAGCCAATACCTGCCTTGGCCGGTAGGTTCTTGACTGCAAGCTTCCTGGATAGACAGACCACAATGCTGTAGGTGTACCTGATAAGAGTCTAACAGGTAAGTGTGGAGTTTTCCTGCAGCTAGGCTACTTGCATGGTTCCACCAACTGTTGCAGACATCAATTAGCTTAGAACTTTTCCTCCAGCCCTGAAGATTTCCAAGTCTAACCTGCCTACTTTATCACGTACACATGTATGCATACAAAACCTGCACATGGACAGCAGAGAAATCTACATATGCAAAAGACAGCCTAACAAAATGTACACATCACAATGACAAACAATGTATGCACAACACATAAAATGTTCCCAACACAAAGAAATGGTAAGTGTTTGAGATGATGGATATGCTGTTTACCTGGATCTGAGCACCATACATTATAAACAACACTGTGGACCCCATAAATATTATTTGTCAATTAAGAATAAAATAAGTATAAAAATAAGAACTAAGCAACTATAAATATAAATCAATTAACTTTAGAAAGATTGTACTACAAAAGAAATGTAATAATAAACTTGCTTAAGCAGCCAATAGTATTCTCAGAGTCATAATATTGTATACATTGACTTAGCCAAAATTATATTGGGGAATGGGGGTGGAAAAGGGAATGTGAGAAAAGTGACTCTTCATCTGCCACAGTGAGTAAAAATACAAGATCCAAAGTTAAGAAATTAGGGGTTTCAGTAGAAGCATATTATTTCAAGATGTGGAAGTAGATAAAAACACACTTGACAGCGGCTTACCTGGGGAATGGGATAGGAAACAGGGGAAAGGGGGACACTTTTTGGTTTTTAAAACTATTCATCTTCAATGAAACCAGGAGATTCAGAAAGTAAGGACAGAGAAGAAATCATAAAAGAAGTAGTACAAGAAAACCTTGTGCTATTTACAGCCATAAAATAGCTATTCACTCGAAGTAGAATAAAAATTATTTTAGATAAGAACAAAGAAAGAAGTGACAGTACTAGGGCCTGATGCTCTGTTGTGTTTCAGGACCTTGCCCTGCAGGTGGGCTGGGCAGGGCCAGGTGGGGTTTTGGCCATGTAGGTGTGCAGGCAGAGAGCCAGCAGGCTGCAGGAGAGATGGGACACGGCAGGGCGGGTCAGGCTGCCCTCGTGCCCAGTGTTCCAAGTCCGGTGTTGGAGAGGTGGCAACAGGGATGCAGCAGGTCTAGAGGAGTGGCAGCCATCAAGGGAGGAGGGTGCTGGCTGGCTATGGGTGGTAGCAGCAGAGGCCCACTGGAGAGGGACCTCCACAACCACTTTCATGATCCACTGATGACCTGCAGGCCCCAGATTGGGTACCAGTGGGTCAATGAGTGGCTCTTGGAAACGTCTCTGGGCCCCCAGGGTGTCTGACACTGAGCTGCTGAGCTCTGCAGGGTCTGGCATTCAGCACTGGAATCCAGTCTTGCCTCATGGTAGACTCTCTCGGGTAGGGGAGCAAAGATGTCCCAGGTAGGGACAATCTGGGGCTTTAAAAGTGGCAGCTGCCGCCTGAGAGGGACAGAGGGAGAGATGACCCCAGGCTGGGACAGAGGCAGCAGTGTAGGAAGTGGGGGATTAAGGAGCATGGGGGGACTCCTGGGGCTTGCAGAACCACCTAATTAGGCCAGAAGAAAGCATGGTATAGACAGGAAGTCCCTAACAAATGAATGCGTTCCATTCAGAGAGTGCATTTAAAAGTCCAATTTGTAAGTCCAACAAAGTTAGCCTAGGTACCCAGCTAATACATCAACTGTATAGTACTGTATGTATTTAACAGCCCATACTGAAACCTGGTGGAGAGAAATCATACATTTAAAAATTGCAGGTGTGCATCTTAAGTTGTAATGTGAAGGTTTGTATGTAGGTGACACTGTAATGGGAGATAAGATTAGAAAGGGGAGTTACAGCCAGCTTATAGAACTGTCAGCGCTGGATTTGTGTGTGTGCACTCAGTTGGGTGACAGGCATGAGGAGTGCATGATGTATCATGAGTGGGTGCCATAGCAGCCATTTCTCCACAGTGTGGAAAGCTTGCTTAGAGAGTCCCTCTGTGTCCACCCATGTCTGTGTACACCAAAGGAGGAGCAAAGGACGGTGGGCTGGAGATGTGTGAGAGCCACTGTTTAATGAGGTGGTAACAATGAACTGGGATTTAAAAACTCTGCCGACTGGAAGGGGACTCGGTGAGTATCTAGGCCAACTCTCTCACTGTATAGATGGGGAAACCAAGGCACATGGGGGCTGATAATTCACCTGGGGCTTCTGGCATCAAGCCCTCTTGGAGCGCAGCCTGGCCCTGCCTTGTGCTGACCCCAAAATGCTGTGCTGTGGACCACAGTCCTTGGGTGTGTTCATCAATGTGTGAAAAGGTGCTCCTACCTGAATATGTTTGGGAACTGCTGGGCTAGACACATTTTAACAGAAATGGTTATTTCAGGATTTCTCGGGGCCTTTCAGTGCCATTGTGTGTCATGACTGCAGAGTGGGGACCTATGAGGTTTCACAAATTGATTTGGCCACAAAATCTCTCTCCACCTACCTGCTAGCACTGCCCTGCCAGCGCCCTAGCCCAGCATCTTTCAAGACAGTTCTGCAGCGTGTGTGTGTGTGTGTGTGTGTGTGTGTGTGTGTGTGTGTGAAAATAATTGCAAATATTGCATTTCTAATCTTTTAAAACATTTTTTTTTATTTTAGAGTTGTGGGTACAAGTGGATTTACTACATAAGTAGGCTGCATGCAGGTGAAGTTTGGGCTTCTAGTTGGCCCTCTCTTCCCCTAGGGAGGGACCCAGTGTGTTGCTACTTGTTCCCTCCCACCCCTAGCAGTGCCCAGCCTTTGCTGATCCCACCCTTGTATTTTGTGTGACTAGTGACCACTTGTGAGTGACAACATGCGGTATCTAGTTTTTTGTTTCTGTGATAGTTCACCTAGTGTGATGGTCTTCAGCTGTATCCAAGTTGCTGTGAAGGCCATGATTTTGTTCTTCTTTATGTCTGAATAATACCCCATCATGTATTTGTACCACATTTTCTTTATTCAATCCACTTTTGATGGGCATCTGGGTTGGCTCAATATTTCTGCTATTGTACAGCACATATTTTTGAAAATAACTCTCACTCATTTGTTTGCTAATTTTCCTTTAATGACTTTTCCCCTAATGTTGTCATGAGGGCAGACACCCAGTGGGAAGGATGTCCCTGTTGCTTCAACAAAAATTCCCCAAGCCTCTACACCAGGGCTGTTTTCTGAGCATTTGAGGTATGGCTGGTCTGAAGTGAGATAGGCTTGAAGTATAAAATACACACTGGGTCGCTAAGCCTTAGCATGAAAAAATTCCTTAATAATTTTTTATATTCATTACATGTTGAGATGATAATATTTTGGACACGCTGGGTTAATAAAAATGTTACTAAAATTACATATGTGACTCTTAGAAAGATTTTTTTTAATGGCTATAAACAAGATTGTTCTAAGATTTATATGGAAAGGCAAAGGAGCTAGAATAAACTAGCTAAAACCATTTTGCAGAAGAAGCATGAAGTGGGAGGGGCCATTCTGGTCGACTTAAAGACTCACTGTGGTAATAAAGGCTGCTTGGTTCTCTCCACCAAGTAAGTGCTGCAGGGACATGTGGGACAGAGCAGAGAACCCAAAAGTCGGCCCGCAGACATGTGTCCCTGGCTCTGACAGAGGCCCTCAGCCATTTGCAGCCAAAACGATGGACCTTGCCCTCAGCCTCACGTCTCTAAAAATTAACCGAAATTGGAGAATAGATTTAAATGTAAAATGTGAAACTACAAGACTTTTTCCAAGAAACATAGGAGAAAATCTTCAGAACCTAGGGCTGTGGAAGAGATACAAAAAGCAGAGGCAGTGAAAGGAACATCGACCCGTTGGGCTTCGTCAAAATTAAAAATCGTTGCTCTGCAAAAGACCCTTCACAGAGGATGCTACAGACAGAGAAAAAATACTTGCAGATTGCATCTGACAAAGGATTTAGATATGCATAGAATAAGCCTTCAAAACAAAACAGTAAAAATAAGCAAACAAACAAAAAACAGTCAATCCAACTAGAAAAAGAACAAAAGACAAGAAGAGGCATTTTACTGATGAGGATTGACACATGACGCATAGCACTTGAAAGGATGTTCAACAGTCCTTATGCATTAGGGAAATGCAATTTAAAGCCACACTGAGACACCGCTTTACATCTACCAGAATGACTAAAATAAGAAACAGCCACAACACCAGATGCTGGCGAGGATGTGGAGAAACTAGATCTCTCCAGCATTGATGGTGGTGATGAATAGTGGGGTACAGCCACTCTGGGAAACGCTGTGGCAGTTTCTTAAAAAAATTAAACACCCTCTAAACATGTGACTCAGTCATCAGCAAAAACTTACATACACAATAAAACCTGTACATGATTGTTCACAGCAGCTTTATTTGTGACAATTCCAAATGAGGGGAAAAATAAAACAAACAAGCAAACAGAAAACCTTTGCCCTTCCACGAACAAACTGTAGGATGGTCGCACCATGAAATATTATTCAGCAATAAAAAGGAACAGACTGTTTATAGGGGCAGCATCCTGAATGGGACTTGATATTGAGGTTTTAGAAGCCAATCTCAAAGGTCACATGCTTTCTGGTTCCATTTGTATGACATTCTTGAAATGACAGAATCGTAGGGATGAAGGACAGATGAGTGGTTGTGGGGTAAGGGATAGCAGGGGAGGGGTGTGGCTGTGAGGGAGGAGTGGGGGTCTTCTTGGTGATGGACCAGTTCTGAGTTGGTGGTGATGGTTGCACGAATCTCTGCATGTGATAAAATGACACAGAGCTACGCACACACACACCTTGACAATGACAGTTTCCTGAGTTTGACACTGTGCAGTAGTTATGTGAGTGTCTGCATGTTAGACCATGATTAGGTGAGGTAACTCCCTTGAGGCAAGTGGGTGAAGGGTACACGGGAACCTCTGTACTATTTTGAAACTTCCTGTGAAGCTACAATTATTTCAAAATACAACCACCACCATACAGATATTAAATATGAGATTTACCTCATGTTTCTGTTGGAGAGTGTAGCTGTAGATGGAAGAAAAGACACTGATGACACCCCCAGGCCAATGATGGACCCCAGGATAAAGCCCTCCTTGCTTTGCTTCTCTGTTCATCCCTCTCGTTCATGTGGGTGGGGTGGGGAAGGTAGGGGAGTGCCAGAAAATTCCCAACCAGGTTAACAAATGGCATATAATCTTCATTCTGCGCTCACATCCACACGCTTCCTGAAAACCCTTTTCTTTGACATGTCTCTAGACACCTGTCTTAAAATTTTAACATTTTCCAATGTTTCAAAACTAGCTGTTTTTTCTAAACCTCCTCAGCCTTTGCAGAGCACATTAACAAATACTCTTTATTTAATTAATTAATTTATTTTGAGTCAGAGTCTCACTCTGTCATCCATGCTGGAGTGCAGTAGCATGATCACTGCTCACCACAGGCTCGACTTCCTGGATTCAGGTGATCTTCTTGCATCAGCCTACTGAGTAGCTGGAAGTACAGGTGCACACCATCATGTGTGGCTAATTTTTTGTAGAGACAGGGTCTCACTATGTTGCCTAGGCTGGTCTTGAGATTCTGAGCTCAAGTGATCCTCCCACCTCAGCGTCCCAGAATGTTGAAATTGCAGGTGTGAGCCACCATACCCAACCACAAATAATCTTTAAAATGTTTTTCAAAACAGATGTGGTGGCACACATCTAAGTCCCCGCTGTGTGGTCCCGTACGTCTCAGAGCTCAGCATGGAAGAAGCCCCTGCTCTCTCAGCCCCTGCCTGAGGAGGTTGAGCCAGACACCTTTTGGGAGGGGGCTGTGGGCCTGGCTTGGAGATCTCTCGCATCTCTGCTCCCAGGCCCTCACAGGCGAGTGAGTTTGTGATAGAACCTATCAGGACACACAGGCTGGTTTGCAACAGAGAAACCTCAAACTCATTGATGTAGACCTTTCCCTCTTGTAGCAAGAAATGAATGAGTGCTGGGCATGGTGGCTCATGCCTAGTCCCAGCACTTTGGGAGGCCCAGATGGGAGGATCACTTGGACCCAGGGGTTCTAGACAAATCTAGACAATATAGCGACACTTCGTCTCTACAAAAAAAGTAAAGAAATTAGCTGGACATGGTGGCAGTTGCCTGTTGTCCCAGCTATTCAGGAGGCTGAGGTAGGAGGGTCACTCGAGCCCATGGCATTTGAGGTTGCAGTGAGCTATGACCGCATCACAGCATGCCAGCCAGGGTGGCAGGAGTGAATGAGTAGGGTCTCGCCAGGGAGTGGAAGCATTGGCAGATCTGGATTCCCCACACCAGCCTTCTCCAACTTCCCTCAAGTGGGCCCAGGTCATGCCCTCTGTTATGCTGTGGGGGCAAGAGGGCACCCCGACCATGAGTGTCCCGCGGACATCTGGACAAGGACTTTATTTTATTTGAGCTGATAACATGTTCTTGCGGGTGCCAGACTGTTTCCTGAAAAGCTGCAGTTTCTATTAACAGCGCTGTGGGTTTGCAAGATTTCTTCACTGGCATGGGTTTTGTTTGAACTTCTTTCAAATATGTGTGTCTGGAAGCCCATAAAGAGGCTTAGTATCAAAGGGAGGGATGGTGGGGCCTGGCACAAGCCAGACTAGGGCTGTCTCCAGAGGCCACTACAGAGAAAGACCTCAGGCAGGACTGGGCCACTTCCTGGCCTGGGCCAGGGGTCCCAGAGACTGAGCACAAGTGTCTGTGGTGGATCGGAACCTCATACTTGGCAGGTGTCCTGTAAATATTGAAAAAATGGTCTAAATGCTTCAGAGCACTTTTTACATGGGACATGTAAAAATTCTCTTCCAGGTCTTGCTGTTAATCTAACCAAGCTTGTAACTTCCTATCATAACTTGCAAAAACCAAGCATTTGGAACTCTCCAGCCAACTCTTAGTTATCTGGAGGTAAAGAAGGAGTCTGTCAAAAGATTGACTGAGACTTTCTTGTACACAGTACCCAGGAATTGAACAAAGGGAATGAGCAGAAAAATCAGCATCAAGCATCTGTCTCTGTCTTCCATGGTTACAAATCTAGTAGGAGAAACAGACTGTGTGTGCCGTTATGTGACAGCTTGAGACAGCTGTTTAATAGGAAGAGGCGACTTTATTTTGGGATATGGAGGAGTGAAAGTGGATGAAGGAAGGGAGGTGTCTGGGAGGAGGAGGGTGGGGCTCTGTCTCCAAAGATTTGGGACCCATGGGGGACTGAGTGGAAGTGGCTGTGCCTGGGATTCGCCTCATATCTGTGGCACAGACTATGTTGGAGGGTACACCAGAAAGTAGCGGATTCTGTTATCAAAGATCACACCTGTCTCAGCTGCTGGTGCCGTGTAGGGTGCCAGGTGTTCTGATGGGCGAGGCTGCCTTGGGTCTTCTTTCTCAACCCTGGAACTGTGGTGGGAGACACAGGTGGGGTGAAGGACACAGAGATACCGTTGCACGTGGTGACGGACTATCAGGGAAACCTGCAGAACACTTTTGGAAAGTGATGTACTTTGGATACGTGGGGTCAGGAAAACCCTCCCTGAAGAAGTGACATTAAGCTAAGACTGAAGAGTGAGCAGGCGTCATCAGAGACAGCTGGGAAGAGATTCCAGGCACAGGGGCAGCATATGCAAAGGTCTGAGGGCAGGACTCAGCCTGGTGGTTCTGGGCGTGTGTGTCTTGATGTAGGGGGAGAAGGCAGCACCTCGTCTTGTGGTGGTTTGGGGTTTTTCACAATGGACAATGGAAGGGATGGAAGCTTCAGGCTGGCAAGTTATGTGATTGAATTTATGTTCTACCAGAAGCACTCTGCAGTGTGGAAAATGGGTTGGGAGCAAGGGCAGAGCAGGAAGAGCCATTGGGAGACCCCAGTTGGGAGGAAGTGGGTGTGGCCAAGTGAGAACCCACGGGGTATGGTGGATCCATGTGAGAGGGAAGTGGGCCTGGCCATGGCTGGTTCCAGGTCTCTGACAACCGCATACCAAGCTGTGGGAGGCTGGAGGGAGGCAGGGGAGGGGAAATGGTGGCGGGCAGCTGGAAGTGTCCAGATGTTCATTTTGGAGGTGTTGCTCTTTGAGCTGCTTGTGTCCTTAAAGTGCAGATGCAAATGAATTTCCTTCTATAGATTGTGCTTTTGGTGACAAGTCTAAGAACTGTGGCTAGCCCTAGAGCCCAGATATTTTCTCCCATTTTTCTAAATTTTATGTTTTAAGTCTGTGGTCTATTTTGAGTTAATTCTTTTTTATAAGATGTGAGGTCACAGTTCATTTTTTTGCCAGTGGATGTCCAGGTGGTCCAGCACCATTTGTTGAAATGACTGTCCTCCCTCATTGAACTACTTTTGTCTTTGTCAAAAGTCTACTAGGCATACTTGCGTGGGTCTATTTCTGGTTTTCTGGTCTGTTCCCATCGGTCCCTGTGTCCACCCCTTCACCAATACCAAATCTTCATTCCTGTGACTTTCTAATTCAGCTTGAGACCAGGTAGCCTGAGTCCTCTCCACTTAGGCTGCTTTTTCCAAATTGTGTTTAACCCTTGTCCTCTCTAGAGGCTTCTGTGGAAGCCGCAGTTGTCACAGGAAACACTTGCCTGAGGTCACCCCACATTTCCCTTTTGCTACCGAGTTAGATGTGGATGATTCTGGTCTGAGCTTACTTGATATTGGTGACACATTTGGCTTCCTGATGCTGTTACTGTGGTCTTCCCCTTGTTGATGGTTACGCTTAGTTTGTTTTTTATAGTAGTAGTCGTACACTTTTTTTTTTTTGAGTCCAAGTCTCACTCTGTTGCCCAGGCTGGAGTGCAGTGGCATGATCACAGCTCACCACAGCCTCAGCCTACTCTCTCAGGTGATACTGTCTCTGCCTTCCAAGTAGCTGGGACTACAGGAACTCACCATCACATTTAGTTAACTTTTTTATTTATTATAGAGACGAGGTGTCACCATGTTGCCCAAGCTGGTCTCGAACTCCTGGGCTCAGGCAATCTTCTCGCCTCGTGTTCCCAAAGTGCTGAGATTAAGGTGTGAGCCACTGCTCCCAACCTGTAGTCATATATATTTCATTTCTTTTTTTTTTCTTTTCTTCTTCTTTTTTTTTTTTTTAAGATTTAAGGTAAAGCAGTGGTTCTCAGACTTGAGCTGAATCAGACTCAGCCAGCAGGCTGTGAACAGAGTGCTGGGCCTCTGCAGAGTCTGACACAGCAGGTGGGTCCGAGAATTTGCACTCCCAGGCAATTCTGGTACTGCTGGCTCCTGGCCCAGGACCACACTTGAGAACCACTGATGTAAGGTAAGTTTTCCTAGTGGTTAAAATGGGGGTATCTCACACCTGTAGTTTTTATTTTGTTTCCTTAGAAGTCGGAGACTGTACTTCCCCTTGTTCAAAGGAGCATACTGGGCATTAAAGGAATTTTGGCAAGAGAGAAGAGACTTTGAAGAAGCTCTGTTATTCAGGCCTGACATGTGGCCCAGGCTGGCTGTGGTCTCTGATTCTGGACTCAGAAGAGACATTTTAGGGAGGCTGCATTTTGGGGACCAGATGCTGCTAATGAGGAGCATTATTCTCATGATGCATACGTTTAAATATAGTATGAGCGCAGTCCAGAAAGAGGCTAAAACCCCATGCTGCTCTCCTGCTCTCCCCTGCTTTCTGGGCTTGGAGGGGACGTTTCTCTGGGGCATTTAGAGGGGGCGGGGAGTCTTTGAGAGGTACAGGTCAGAAGTGGGTGCTGCCCTGGGGAGAAGTAACCATGCCCAACCTCGGTGGACTTATCCAGGCTTCAGAATAAGTGAGACCAGGGCGACTTTCTCATCCTCCCACCTAAATTCTGACACATTCAGAATTCTGCTGTGATCTGACTGCAGAGTGGGTTGCCTTTTTTTCTGCATAGTGATGAGAAGTTTATTTCTTTCCTGTATAGCAGTCTGGGGTGGGTGTTTAGGTCAGCAGTTGCTCTGTTCCATGCAGTCATTCAGGAACCCAGGCCAGTGGAGAGCCTGCTATCTTTAGCTCATGGCTTCTAAGGTTGTCTTGCTTGATATCATCCCAGTCAGTTGGAAAGGAAAAAGTTCCACCCAGTAATAAGGGTGGAGACTCAGAAGCTGGAGGGAGTGAGGGGGGCAGGGACAAAAAAATAAAAGATCACCTATTGGGTACAATGGGGCACAGGTGGAGGTGGTAGGCAACTTAAAGCCCAGACCAAAAACCATGTGTACCCTCCAAAGCTATTGAAATATAATAACAGTAATAGGGATGATAATAATAATAATAATAATAATGACTACCTTTAGATCTGGGCTGCTTCTTAAGACCTGCCATGTTCAGTGCAGAAGCTCTTGACCATGACCATGACCAGCGTGGATTTCTGCAGTGGGCACGCAGGTCCTTATAGCATGATAGCATCAAAGCCTCCCTCCAACCCCCATCCCAGTGTTTTTTCTGCCTCCTTGTCCCTCTGTACCACCTGCCCAGTGCCCTGCTGCTATCCCTATCCCAGACTGGTACCTACCCACGTCATGTTGCCCATTCCCCAGGAGTCGGGGAAGGCGAGGCAGAATATTGATATGAAACCAAATTAAACTTGCTAGGCCTGTGCTACTGTGAACACGTGTTCCCAGGAAAAGAGAATGTTGTGCTGTGTTGGGGGAAAATTCCACCCTGATTGTTTCTGGCATTTTAAGGGCAAACTGGAAATCTGTATCTCCTCATCCTTGCTTCCTTGTGGCTAGGCACAGGCGGGCTGGGGTGAGCAGAGGGGGAATGATGATTTCGTAGCACATGCTGTAGGTGTCTCACTTGCTGTTCCTCCCATCACTGCAGGAGGTGAGCGTTTTTATTTCCAGGTCACAGCTCAGGAATCAGAGGCCCCAGAATGAACAATGTCCAGTTCATCCCCAAGTGTGTGTGCGCGGAGGGTCAGTCTTTGCTCTGCTGCCTGCTATGCAGGTAGTTCTTGATTTGACCCTCAAGGATGGACAGGAGATAGAAGTAAATGTATCTGATAACAGCTGCTGTGGTAGCAGGAAAGCCCTCGAATCATGCTTGAGTCCTCAGAGAAATGAGGGTTTATGGGCATCAGGCACAGATCAGGAGCTGAAGAATGAGGCAGCATTAGATTCCTGCCCTTGAGAAATCATGACCCAGTGGGGGAGGAAAAAAGAGAAATGTCAGTGAAAACTGGTTTTTCAAAAATGGTGATATGTTTATTTTATAAATGGAAACTGAAGGCTAATTTGAAAGATGAAAGTCTGAGTTCATGAAGACCTCTTAGTCACGAGACCATTCAGATTCATTTCTTTTATTTAAGAAGCATTATTTTAGGTAAGAAGACATTTCAGGGCCCCCCAGTCCTGTCCCACAATAAGAGAAGACTCCACTGTGTGTCCCCCTTAAAGCACAATGTAATGTCCCTACAGAGGCTGGAGGAAGCCTTTGGTAGGAATTGTCTTTAAAAATTGCTTTTCACGCACAGTGGCCTTTAGTTCCAGCACTTTGGGAGACTGAGGCTGGAGGATCATTTGAGCCCAGGAGTTCGAAACTAGCCTAGGTAACACAATGAGATCTCGTCTATACAAAAAAAAAAAAAAAAATTAACCAGGCATGGTGGCACACACCTGTAGTCCCAGCTACTCAGGAGGCTGACCAGGAGGATCACTTGAACCCAGGAGGTCGAGGGTGCAGTGAGCTATGATTGTGTTCTTACACTCCAGCCTGGGCAACAGAGCCAGACCCTGGCTCTTTAAAAAAAAAAAAATTTTTTTTTCTAGGCCAGGTGTGGCGGCTCCAGCCTGTAATCTCAGCACTTTGGACGGCCAAGGTGAGAGGATTGCCTGAGCTCAGGGGTTCGAGACCAGCTTGAACAACTTGGTGAGACCGCGTCTCTACAATAAATTAAAAAATAAGCCAGGCGTAGTAGCGCGCACCTGTAGTTTCAGCAACTTAGAAGGCTGAGACAGGATTGCCTGAGCCCAGCAGGTCGAGGCTGCGGTGACTGTGAGTGTGCCACCGCACTCCAGCCTGGGCAACAGAGTGAGACTCTAACTCAAAAAACACACAAAACAAAATTGCTTTGGTCAAAACTTATCACTAATGAGGCTTTCTTATATCCTGACAGGTGTCAGAGATGGCTGAAGATGGGAGTGAAGAGATCATGTTCATCTGTAAGTGACTCATACACCTGCCTGGGTCCAGCTCACTGTCACAGAATACAGATGGGCAAAGCACTTCCTACCTGGGCAAAGCCACGTCTGCATTTTGTTTCTATAAGACAGAAAGGCTGTTTCTTTTTAAATTGCGCTCAGAAATATGATTTATTACATGAGCAGTGCACTGCAGGGGTGTGGCTTTAACTGGATCATCTTTCTCAGATCTCCCAGCAGAGGGCACATTGCAGGGGCACCACTTGATTCAGAAAAGTAAACCAAGGGCTCAGAAAGAAGGAAGTATGTTCAATTTTCTTTTTTTTTTTGAGTTGGGGTCTCACTGTCACACAGGCTGGAGTGCAGTGGCACATTCATGGCCACCACAGCTTCGACCTACTGGGTTCAGGTGATCCTTCCACCTCAGCCTTCCAAGTAGCTAGAACTATGGGCACATGCTACCACGCCCAGCTAATTTTTTGATTTATTGTACAGATGAGGTCTCACCAAGTTGCCCAGGCTGGTCTCAAACCCCCGAGCTCAGACAGTCCTCTTGCCTCAGCCTCCCAAAGTGCTGGGATTACAGACTTGGGCCACTGCGCCCGGTATATGTTCAATAAACAGATTGATAATGGTGAATTTTTACTTATTCCTGTTCTTTGGGGAGGCTCTTGTTTTTCATCACCATGGCAGTGACTGTGCCCCACTTAGGGTATGCCATATAGCTGGCTCTTTATCCCCAGGGGCATGTCCTGATTTTGTACTCCTTATGTTTGGTGGAACATTGATGGGGACCTTTCTGGAGCTGGCTTCGCTTGTGCCCACACTTGCTTGCCTTTGTGGTGTCAGTGCACGTGTGTCTCACCACTGTGGGTCATTCCCATCAGGCAGGTGTCCCCACTTTCCAGGTGTGTGTTCTGTGGGCATCTCCCTCCCTGGGTGCTGTCCCCTCTGACACCTGGATGTCTGCTTGCAGGGTGTGAAGATTGCAGCCAATACCATGACTCTGAATGTCCTGAGCTGGGCCCGGTGGTCATGGTCAAAGACTCCTTTGTGCTAAGCAGGGCAAGGTGAGTGACCATTCTGAGCTGCTTTCTCAAACAGGGCCATTTCTGTGTCACCTGCTGCAAGAGCTTAGCGGCCTTTATGTCTGCAGACTAGGAGGAAGGAACAAGAGTGAGAATAGAAAGCCTTTGAGTGAGCGTCAATGATGTCCTTCCTGCTGGGAACTGAGCGGCCTTGCTGCCAGGATGGGCCACTGGACATTTCAAAACTCCAGAGTTGGCTTCCTTGATCTAGTCCAGTGTTCTTAGGACTTTTGCTGTCTCCTACACAGCACAGAGGCCATGGAAGAGTGCACCACCAAGGTGGTCAGTGTGCTGAGCAGCAGCCAAGCTGTGGATCTGCCTGTTGGCTTCCTCTGCATTCTGGATCTGGGCCTGCCAGCCACATGCTCACGCTCTGGGGATGGGGGAGGGGGCGCTGGATATGAGTACAGGTGACAAAGCCAAGCTTCTGGACACAGTCCCTAAGGTCTGGGAAGGAGGCTAAGTGGGCAGCGGCTGTTCTGCTGTTCCATGCACACTGTGGGAGGCTGTGCCACCTGGTGGCCCACAGCAGGAGAGCTTGGACAGGCACCTCCTTTCTAAACCTCAGCCACCTCTATAAAGATGACAGCCCCCCGTGAGGTGGCCGTGATATTGTGTGTCATGGTGACGGCATATGGTGCTGCTGCAAAGGTAGTTGCTTTTTAGTCCTATTTTTAGGAGCCTTTCAACTGCCCCCCCCCGCCAAACTTTTGGTCTATTTCTTTTTCTCTGCTTAAAACAAAGATATTATTATTTTTGCCAAAAGTACAGAGCTGCTCAACTCTCCTCTTCTCCAGAACCTTCTGTACTTGCCTGTTACCCATGAAAATTCAGGTGAAACCCTTATCACCTTAGTTAGACCCTCCATGGTGGGTTCCTTGTCTCTGCTGGCCCCCTGCCTGCCCTCCGAGAGCCCATGCACCTGGTGCCCTGGTGTCCATCTCTGCTCCGAACATGTCTCAGGCTTGTCCCGGCTCCTGTGACTTCTTCTCCAGATCCCCTCCTTTAATTCCTTCTACTTCAGATAAAGGGGCCATGTTCTCCATTCTGCCTGTCTGGAAACCCTCTTCTGGTCTTTGGGATACCTATGGCACGTGTGTCTTTTTCGTGGTGCTCTCCATATGACTCCTCAGCATGAGGTCCCCAGGGTCCTCCCTCCTTCACTGGACTGCACCTCTGAGGGCGGACACCAAGTCTGACTCTGCTCTTGGGGTCCCAAGGCCACCCATACCTGGGATGCATGTGCTGGCGCTGTCTTTCCCACGGGGTTTCAGCCCATGGTTTAATAAAGGGCCCACCATCATATGATCTGGAGGAGTCTTTCCAGGGCCTTGTAGTTGATCTTGTGTAGTTAAGGCCACAAGTTTACTGCCATGTTCCCACAGCCTGGGGAATCCCCACAACCCCAGCTTGAGCCTTGTTTAGACTGGTTAGGAAGTCCTCTATTTTAGCACCCTGGAGAGCTGGGTTTCAGAAGACCCCTGGTGTCAGTGAGCTTTTTAAGTTTATTCCATTTCCAGGTCTTCCCTCCCTCCCAACTTGGAGATCCGACGACTGGAAGACGGAGCTGAAGGAGTGTTTGCCGTCACTCAGCTTGTCAAGCGAACCCAGTTTGGTCCATTCGAGTCCAGGAGGGTTGCCAAATGGGAGAAGGAGTCTGCATTTCCACTGAAGGTAAAGGCGCTGCCAGCTGGAATTCAGACCCGGGTGTTTTTGACGATCTTCCCCGTGGGAATGGGGAGCAGAACTACTGGATTTCAATGATTTGTGGAAGTGCCTTGGAAACAGCTCTGAATCTTGTAGTTCTGCTTTATTTCCAAGCAAATGTTTTCTTCTTTTTTTAAGTTTTTATATTACAAGAGCATCAAAGTTAAGTTAGCATTTTGTAATTTTCAATTTTGCAAAACATTAAAAAGTATATTTAAAACGTGCAGGATAAACCCGAAGTGTCAACTTTAGTTCTCTTACAACCTGGGTTGCTGTCTCAGGTTTCATGAGGTCATTTTTTGCAGGGGTGCACCACTGTAGTTCTTTCACAACTGTGCCGAGCGTGTGGGACTTTGCAAAGCTCTTTCAAAGGGAAGGCAGTTTCTTTAGGCAGCAATGAGATGCCAGGCAATAGTACAAAGTTTGGCAGCTCTAAAAAGCATACCAGACTGAGAAAAAGACAGCTGTTCTCTACTCGTAGGTGAAATCGAGAAAACCAAAATGGATGTAAATTGCAAGCTGGGCTTAGAATACTTAAAATAAACCTTCTGGAAGCCCCTGAGTTCAGGTGGGAAGATTGTTCATGGTTCCATTTCTGCCCCCAGCATAGTACCTGGCACAGGGCGAGTCTTCAGGAATGTTTGTGAGCAACAGGTTGCTGGTCAGCGCAACATTTTCTGATGGGGGCAGATTTTCCTTAGAGATACTTAAGAGGGATCTGCCTGTTTCAGGACAGGTAGATGATGTTAGTGGGCTGGGATTTTGGCAGTCCTCTGAAAAATTGAGCATGTAAGGCAGATTCCAGCCAAAAGGGGGAAAAGGAAGGGTACTTGATTTGTTTACAAAAAAGGAAAGAGAGAAATGCTGTTTTAAGTTATGGGACTGGTGTAAAAAGGTCTAAAACAGCCTCATAAAGGTGGTTGGCTGCGTGCCTATCCTTGGTGGGGCCTGTCCAGTCAATGCACACAGTGGTGTAGGGCCATGGTTGTGGCCGAGGCCCCTGTGAAAGAGTCCTTTGTGGAAGAGAGTCAGAGACAGAATAAATAATAATAAAATAAACAATTTTTCTTCTTATTTTTCATGATAAAGGATATTTCCAGACCGGGTGCAGTGGTTCATGCCTGTAGTCTCAACACTTTGAAAGGCCAAGGAAGGAGGATTGCTTGAGCCCAGGAGTTTGAGACCAGCCTGGGCAACATAGCAAGACCTCGTCTCTCTGAAAAAAAAAAAGTATTTCTATATTCCCAGAAAGTTCTGTGTGCCCCTTTGTAGTCAATCTTCCACATTCAGTCCCTGGGAATCACTGATATGTTTTCTGTCACTACAGTTTTGCCTTGTGTAAAATTTCATATAAATTCAGACAGGTAGATGACTTCTTCCACATAGCGTAATGCTTCTGAGATTTATCCATTTTGTTATATTTATCAGCAGTTCATTCCTGTTCAGTGCTGAGCAGTACTCCTTGTGTAGAGAGAACAGTTTGTTTATTCATCTACCAGTTGATACATATTTGAGTTCTTTCCAGTTTTTGTCTATTATAAGTAAAGGTGCTGTGAATACTTGCAAGCAAAAAAAAAAAAATCCTTTGTGCCTATTTTGGTCACCTTTCAGTTACTTGATTCTGAAGGTTATTGCCTGGTATTGAGTTGTTTTCGGTGCATACCCCAACGTTGAGCACCTGTGTGCTCACTGGAGGGAAGGTGTCACCAGCCAGAAGTATACCTTCCACAGTGGCCAGAGGCCATTAGGTACCTGGTGGCCTTGATGCTGAGGGGTGTATCTTTGGAGGGTCTTTCCAGGAAAAGCTTAGGGGAGGAGACAGAGATCATTTCCTACAGTGAAGAAGTAGTGGCTACATCAGAAAATAGGGCCTAAAACCCTCCTGTACTTGTGTGATTGACTTGAACTTCAAAATACTTGGGGTTCCGTCTCTGCTCCCTGACTGCATTTAATCCACAAAGCAACAGTGCTGTTCTGCAGATGAAGACTGAGGAGCTTGGCTAATGTCACCTAGCATGCTTGTGACAGAGCTGGGAGTAGTACTCAGGTGTCCAGGTGCCCACCTGGACCACAGGTAGAACCCCATTTCCCAATTCCCACTGGACCATGCATAAAACTTAGATGTCCGAGATGCATGACACCTGAAGCAGGTATAGAGCTCAGGTGTCCCCATAACACTTGACACCTGAACCAAGAGTAAAGCTCAGAGATCCCAAAGCCCTCTTGTACCAGGAATAGAACTTAGGTGTCTTTATGCCCACTAGAAACTGGTTAGAACCTGAGTTCTGCACTGGGGCTGTGAGTGGACACATGGACCTTCTGCTGTGTCTGCTGCTTCCTTTTGCCTGTGGCCAACCTGACCTGTCCAAGCTACGTGGTCTACCTGTGACCCTCCTGACCATGTCCCATGCAGGAGCCTGATATGGCACCGTCTGGATGGGTTCCTCAGTGACCCCTTTCCTCACACTGGTAGATAACCAGCTCCTTCCCTGGCCCCTCAGTGAGCTGTGCTCTCCCCTCAGGTGTTCCAGAAGGACGGGCACCCTGTGTGCTTTGACACCTCCAACGAGGATGACTGCAACTGGATGATGCTAGTGCGGCCGGCGGCAGAGCCTGAGCACCAGAACCTGACGGCCTACCAACATGGCAGCGACGTGTACTTCACCACGTCCAGGGACATCCCCCCAGGCACCGAGCTGCGTGTGTGGTACGCGGCCTTCTACGCCAAGAAGATGGACAAGCCCATGCTGAAGCAGGCCTGCTCTGGCATCCATGGTACATGGCTATGCCCCCATCCTGTAGCACACCTTCCTGTGGGCCTCGCTGGAGGGTTCAGTGACCATTGGCTACACGCACTGAATCTGTGCTAATGACGTGATTGTGCTGGGCCAGGTAACTGGGGGTGTGGAGGGGTTGATCTTGACCCCCAGAGTTGGGTCTGTCTTTCTGCTTGTTCAACACCCAGGTTGACAATTAAAAGAGCTTACCCCTAAACCGAACCTTTGCTGGTGAAAAGTTCTACCTTTCAGTTCCACAGCAGTGATTTGGGCACTTGGCCATCATACAAGCTAATACAGTCGGTTTTGCTTATGGACAAGGACACAAGAAGTGTGTTGTGAGGTGACCTCATTGTGTGACTGTCATGGAGTACACCCCGCACACCTACATGGTGTTGCCTGTTGCACACCTTGGCTGTATGACGGAGATCATTGCTCCTAGAGCACAAACCTGCACAGCATGTGACTGTCCTGAATATTGTAGGTGGTTGTAATACAGTGTAGCTAGTTGTAACTAAACATGTCTCATCATAGAAAAGTTGTACTATCATACTCTTAGGGGACAATGTTGTCTATGTGGTCCACTGGTGACCGGAACACCGCTTGTGACTTTGCTTAGCTCTGCTCTGGGGGCTTTTCATGCAGTAACTCATCCTCTTAGTCCTGAGGTTGGAGTATCATTCCTATTTTTGGACAGAGGAAACAGCACAGACAGGTTAAGGAACTTGCCCAAGGACACAGTGCAGTAGATAAAGTAACCAGGATCACACCCTGGAATCTGGCTCCAGCGTTGCTGTTCACCTTGCAGCAGACTCCTTCCCAATTGAGGGTGTGTGTGTGTGTGTGTGTGTGTGTGTGTGTGTTTGTGTACACGCACACATAGGTGTGTGTGTATGCATAGGTGTCATAGGCTCATGCGTGCATGTGTACCTGTGTGCATGTTCAAAGGAAGACCCGGTGAGTGATTCACCCTGATCCAGTGTTCTTACTGGAAAAGCAAATCACAATGCTTTTCCTACTAACAGGTCCAGGCAGTCCCCTCTTCCTAGCTAGGTTTGGCCCGAGTGCCTTGGCCCCTCACCATGGCTCTCCTTCTCCAGACTCCTATGTGGCATGGGTTGAGGGCAAGAGGTGCTTCCTGGGACTATGGCCACCTGCCCTAGGAGCCTATTTAAATGTATTTGTTTGTTTATTTATTTAAGTTGGTATCTCACTGTGTGGCCCAGGCTGGAGTGCAGTGGCATGCTCATAGCCACCACAACCTCTCTCTGCTGGGCTCAAGTGATCCTTCCGCCTCAGCCTTCCAAGTAGCTGGAACCAAAGGTGTGCACCATTATGCCTGGCTAATTTTTTTTATTTACTGTAGAGATGAGGTCTTACCAAGTTGCCAGGACTGGTCTCAAACTGCTGACAGTCCTCTCACCTCTGCCTCCCAAAGTGCTGGGATTACAGGCATGAGTCACTGTGCCCAGCTAAATTTAAATTCAAATAAAATTAAAAGTCATTTCCTGTAGGGCACTAGCCATGAGTGACCCCGGCTGCCCTGCTGGACAGCAGCCGTAGAGCTAGTCTGTCATCACAGAAATTTTGCTGGACAGCGTCAACTGGAGCCACAGCCAGACCAAGCATGGAGCACTGCTGGCTGTCTTGGGTTCCACTGTCTTATTCTGTGACCCACTGAGAGACTGAGGAATTAAGTTTGGTTCCTTAGGATGCATTTTTTTTTAAGTCATAGAAAGGACATGTCTGGTCCTATTGCACTGGCTTCTGAGCAACTCACATTCTGCTACTGGTGACAGAGGCTGGACTTTGCAGAGGCTGCTCTGTGTGGTTCTACGTCTCTGTTCTCAGTTTCCTCATCTGTGAAATGGGGACAGTCACAGGACCAAATGAGTCAGCGTGTGTAAAACTCTGAGAATGCATCTGAGATGTCGAGCTTTTGTCACCACTGTCATCACCTCCCAGAACAGGCCCCTTCTCACTGGGCTGGGCTTCATGGAGAGATGAGCTGCTCAGGTCACCTTTCTCCACTCTTATCTTCTGAAGCTGCAGGCACCCCTGAAAACAGCACACCTGTGGAATCAGAGCCCAGCCAGTGGGCATGTAGAGTGTGTTCTGCCTCCTTCTTGGAGCTCCCGCTACTGAATGGTAAGGGGGCGGGGCCAGGTGGGCAGGTCACATTTGTTATTAACTCTTGTTTTGAGCTTCCTCTGATTGACACTGTTGCCTCCCTGTGGCTGTCAGGATGTCCCAAGCGTTGTTCTGTCTGCCCGCTGGCTGAGTTTGCTGACTTGGAGAGGTCATCTTTTGTGCAGGGTTGTCTGCACTTGACTTTTCCTCCCATTGTTTCTTTATCTGTAGGCCTTTATTAATTTTTTTTTTTTTTTTTCGTTGAAATCTCACTCCATTGCCTAGGCTGGAGTGCAGTGTCATGCTCACGACTACCCCAGCGTTGACCTGCTAGGCTCAGGTGATCCTTCCGCCTCAGGCTTCCAATTAGCCAGAACTACAGGCATGAACCACCATGCCTGGTTAATTTTTTTATTTATTGTAGAGACAAGGTCTCGCCAAGTTGCCCAGGCTGGTCTCAAACCTCTAGGCTCAGACAATCCTCTTGCCTCAGCCTCCCTAAGTGCTGGGATTACAGGCATGAGCCACCTTGCCTGACTTTGATTTTTTAATTTTTATAGAGATGTAGTCTGACTATGTTGCCCAAGCTGGAACCACCACACCTGGCCTGCAGGACATTTTCATCTACTCAGATTGATAGACCAATTTAAGGTAGCTAGGGAAGAATTGAATATATTCTCAAGTTATGCAATGCCCTGGAAACTTTCTGTTTATTTCTTTTAGAGAGTTGGTTTTTCCATATACCTCTTATGAGGCTGATGTGTAATAAAGAAAGACTTCAGTCAAATGAACCATGGAAGAAATAATATGTAAATACAGTTTGTGACCTCTTGTCACGTGTAGAATGTGCTTAGAGAGCCCAGCCATGAATGAGGTTTCTGGCGGTGCAGTTGTGAGGATGTGATCAAGGCAGTTCTTGGGCTGGTGGAGTGGGTCAGCCTGCCCAAGAACTGCCACCAGGTCAGTGGTTAGGATGTTCTGGAACCTGTAAGAAGGTTCCTCTCAGGTAAGTTTGGTAACAGGAAGGAGAATGTGAGCCTTTCACAGAGGAGTCTCAGTTATTCGGCAGAGATTGTTCATCTGCTTTGGGACAGGTACCATCTAACTTTAGCTATCTGATCACAGTATTGCAGGACATTTAACTCATCTTGGCTTTAATGAGTTACTAATGTGTTGTTTTGCCTCTGCTGGGTGAGAAAAAGTGTTTTGTGTTTGTCACCAAGATACAAATAGCAAGCAACTGCTAGAGTTCTGGGAGTGCTGTGTCTGGATGGCATGCCCACCTCGGACGTGGGTGCGTCTAGAATCAGGCACTTCACCACAGAGAGGGACGTCGCAGGAGATGTGGCTGCTTCATCCACAAAGCAAGACTCTTGTTTGCTTGTTTTGCGTTTTTCCCTGATAACTAGTTTTGAGTGAAGAAAAATAAATTCCTTCACGTTGGCGTCGTGTTCTACTTGTCATCACCCGTGTAAGCCTGTGAATTCAGGCACCCCTTGTACCATTAGGCTGATGAGACTGACTTGGTGCCGGGTCCCCTTCTAAGCACTTACAGTTTTAACTTAGTGAAGTCTCCCAGTGGCTGTCTGGCACACGGTGACTCCCACTTGAAGGATAAGGAAACTGAGGTTGGTGTGATTAAATCACCTGCCCAAAGTTGTGCTGCCAGTATGCTGTGACAGCCCTGCTCTCAGTCCCCTGTGGCCCCTTGAGGGCCTTGAGGAATTATGGGCTCTACATTCCAGGTCTGAGCGCTTCTTTTTGCTGTGGCCTCTCTCTGGGGCATCGTTGATAACCTGATGGCCAGGAGGCCAATGAGTGGGGACAGAGCTGAACAGAGAGAAGTTCAGGCACAGGACCCTGGAGGCTGGCCTGTGAGGGAGGGGCCGTGGGTCCCCTGTGAGGGTGGAGGGGATACGTGTTACCAGCAGCTTGACAGTGAACACGTCCCAGGGCCAGATAACAGACCTACTTGAGTGGCCTTCATTTGATTTTGTCAATTCTGCTGTATTCCTTTTTTTTAAATTTATTGTAGGGTTTTAAAAATTATTGTAGTTTTTTTTTTTAATTGTAGAGACAAGGTCTCACCAAGTGGTCTCAGCCCAGGCTGGTCTTGAACCCGTGGACTCAGGCAATCCACTCGCATTGGCCTCCCAAAGTGCTGGGATTACAGGCATGAGCCACTGCACCTGGCTATTAGTATTTTCAAAGCATCAACTTTGACTTTGTTGAGTCTTTCTATTGTATTTTAATTTTTTATTTTATTAATTCCTGCTCCTATTTATTGTTTTTTATACTTTTTATTTATTCTGTTCTTTCCTACCTATTAAATTGAATGCTTGGCCCTTTAATTTTAAGTTATTTTATTTTCTAATATAGGCATTTTTGATGAAATTTTTTTCTAAGAATCATGTTAGCTGCATACCACATTTTAATTATGCAGTATGTCTAAATGTATATATACTTAATAACATAGTCTAAACATATCAAAAGGTAAAAACTGGCAGATCTACAAGGAGAAAGAAAAATCTACTCTCATAGTGAGAGCTTTTTTTTTTATTTAAATTTTTTCCTTGAATCAAAATGTCACTATGTCATTCAGGCTGTAGTGCAGTGGCACGATCATGGCTCACCACAGCCTCAACCATCTGGGCTTAGGAAATCCTTCCACCTAAGCCTTCCAAGTAGTTGATACTACAGGCATGTTACACCATACCTCCTAATTTTTTAATTTTTTTGTAGAGATAAAGCCTTGCTATGTTGGCTAGACTGGTATGGGAGCTGCTAATATACTCATCTTAATTTATAAATTAAGGAAAGAGATTACAAGAATCTAGATGAATTGAAGAACATAACATATTTGATTTAACAAGACTATATAAAATGTGGCATCTAATAAGTAGTGTATATGTATATACACCACACACACACACACACACACACATACACATACACATACACATACATATACACTTTGATATGTGGTCTCCCTTCCCCCAGTATTTTAGTTCTAAATATTTTTTACTTCCATTATTTCTTCTGTTTGAATTTATAGTTATCTAGAATGATGTTTGCTAGTTTCCATATATATAGCTTTCTCCTGGAACCCCTGCCCCAGTTACCTTTTGTTTTGTTTCTTACCTTCAGTCTAAAATCACTTTCTTGGCTGGGTATGGTGGCTCACACCTATACAGTAATCCCAGCACTTTGGGAGGACAAGGTCAAAGGATTGCTTGAGCCCAGGAGTTTGAGACCAGCCTGGGTAACATAGCAAGACCTCATCTCTACAGAAAAAAAAAAAAAAAAAAATTAGCCCGGCATGGTGCCATGCGCTTATAGCCTCAGCTACTCAGGAGGCTGAAAATTAGCCAGGCATGATGCCATGTGCCTGTAGTCTCAGCTACTCAAGAGGCTGAGGTGGAAGGATCACTTAAGTTCAGGAGTTGAGGCTCTGGTGAGCCATGATCATGCCACTGCACTCCAGCCTGAGTGACAGAGTGAGGCTCCAACTCAAAAAATAAGAATAAAATAGAAAATAAAATCACTTTCTTATTGCCTTTCAGAATTTCCTCTAGGGTATGTCTGTTAGTAGCAATCTTATAAGCCTTTGTTTTAAAATGTCATTGTTTAGCCATATATATTGGAAACTACTTTCACTGGATATTGAATTTTTGGTTTAATTGTATTTTCTTTTGTATATTGAGTATATTATTATACTCTTGTGACTTTCATTATTGCTGTTGAGAAGTCTGCTGTAATTACAATTGTTTCTTGGTAGGTAATCTGTGCCTTGTTGCTTTTGAAATCTCCTCTGTCTTTGAAGTTCTGCAGTTTATCAGAGTCATTATTTGTGTGTGTGTGTGTGTGTGTGTGTTTAAATTTATTCTCCTTACTATGGATCTTGAATCTGAAGATTCGTGTCCTTCATCCATTCTGGATAATCTTCCATCATTATCTTGCCCATTGCTTTTTCTTTGTTTTCTGTTCTTTTTGGGGTCCTATTGTACATATTATATACCCTCTCATTAGAGTATACTCCATTTCTCTTTACCTACCACTTATATTTTCACAGCTCCTTGTCTCTTTTCTACATTCTGGATAACCTTTGCAGCTCTTTGTTTTAGTTTATAAAATCTTAATCTATACATTGTGTTTTCATTTTGTGTCTCTGTTTTTCATTGTATCAAAGTTTTGTTTGGTTTGGTTATTTTTCATAACCATTCATTATTTTTTAGTATGTCTTACCTTTTTCCCCTACTTTACTCATTTAAGCATATTTTTCCCATTTTCTTCCCACAGTTATGCTATTATTTTGAAATTTTAGTCTTCTTGGGTTTTTGTGTTTGTGTGTCTGCTGACACCCTAATGGCTTGTTGTTTTATTGTTCAGTGTTTTTGGAGGGTTTTGCTTTTGTTGTTGTTTTGGCGAAATCTTTAGTAAGGATTTTCTTCTTCTTTCCTGTCCCATGGTGGTCCTCCCATGAATCCTGGATATGGAAGTAGTGCTACAGAGTGCTTTTATTTTGTGCCTGAGGCCTCCCACAGATATCCCAGGTCTAGGTCACAATTCTTACTAGAATTTATTTTTTTAGCTTGAATAGTATAAATTTGCAATCTGTACCCTCAAGTGGCTCTGGCTTTGGGCTTCAGTTCCTTATGGGACTCATTTGATACCTCCCTCCCTCTCTGAGACCCGAGCAGAGAACAGCTTCCTTATTGCCTTCCCGGACTTTGTTGCATGAGCAACTCAGTCCCTGGGTCTCTGTGGAGACCTGAGTCCCAGTCTCTCAGGCCTACATGTATGTAAAAACCCCAGGCCCTTATCTCTGGGGGCCTCTGAATCAGCTTGTGCTTTTACACTTTGGCTTGAATTCCCCCTACACGCCTGGCACCAACGGACTCGTTTTCTTTCCTTTAAACTCAGCAGTGTATTACAGTCAGGGGAGGAGTTCTGTTTTCTCTAATCTTTCCATGTATTTCTAGCCAAATATGCTCATGGTTAGTTTGTTCTGCTGATGGATGCGTCACACTATATTGTATTGACTTTTTAATATTTTTTTCCTCACTAGACCTAGTTCCTCAGGGACCACACCTAGCACAACGTCTCTAAATACTAAACAGACAAATCATTTAATACTCGTGCCTATGTTGAACCAGTTGAGACTCACAATGGGAAGAACCAGTCTTAGGCCCACATTTGTTCAGAAGTGCCTCTGTCCGTGTTTGGTCATCCTGTCTCATGGCCACTTCCTCCTTGCTGGTGTCCTGTGACCCTGGCTTGTCTAAGCCACACCCTCTTCTACTTGGGGAGTTTGTCCGGTCTCAGGCTCTGTACCCTAGCCCTGCCTACTTGTTTCCTGTGTTTTCTTCCAGTCATTCTTTCTTGGGAGATCTCTATGGCTTTCTTTGGTTGAGAGTAAAGTTTTTTGCTTTCATGTGGTGTTTTTAAATAAAATTTTGTTTATTATGAGTTGAATATTTCTCAATATTCTTCTTTAGAATCTACATTTCTAAATAAATATATTACATATTCATTGCAGAAAACATAGAAAATACTAGGAGTGCCCAAAAATGTATACTTATTTGAAGAGATGTTATCTATGTGTTACTTTTACTTTGTCATAATCAGAAGTGTCTGGCACTGATGGTAACCTCTTTGAGCACCTCTTATAGTTACAGAAGTCAAACGTGACTTGTATTCATCGTTTGTTATCAAGTATATGTTGAATATTACAATTTTAATAGTTTTTTCCTTTTTAAAAATGTGTGTACATTTTTTGGCACCCTATGTATAAATAAGTTTTAAAAAATTGAAATTGCCTATAATTTCACCATCTAGAGAGAAACACATTAGTATTTGACAGATTCTGTCCTGGTTTTTTTCTTTGTGAATATATGTGTATGTCTGCTTTTGTTTCTCATAAAACTGTCCGCATGGACCTACCTTGCTTTTATCATCTAATTTACTTTTAAAATTAGTAGTGCTGGGCACAGTGGCTCACGCCTATAATCCCAGCGCTTTGGGAGGCTGAGGCGGGAGGATTGCTTGAGTCGACAAGTCCAAGACCAACTGGGGCAACTTAGCAAAACACCGTCTCTACAAAAAATTTTTAAAATAGCTGGGTGTGGTGGAGCACGCCTGTAGTCCCAGCTACTTGGGATTCTTAGTGGAAGGATCGCCTGTGCCCAGGAAGTCAAGGCTGCCATGAGCCATGATTGTCATGATCATGCCCGGCACTCCAGTCTGGACGACAGTGAGATACCAACTCCAAAAAAAAAAAAAAGATAGCGGTGTTTGATGCAGTGGGAATTATTTTATTTTCAAAACAAAATGGAAATAAAGTGGAAATAAAGTTCACTTACCTATACAAACAAAATTGAAAGCAAGCAAACAAAAATGGGGAGCAGAGGCAGGGCTGTGGCATTGGGGAGTGATAGGCTTCCTGACTCTCAGTGGTGCTTTCACATGTCTCTCCCTGCAGAGCATCTCTTGGGTCACCTGGAACAAGCCAAAAGCCTTCCTCCAGGCAGCCAGGCCGAGGCCACACCTGAAAAGGAGCTGGACGCACCCCGGGGTGAGCCCCCTACAGTGCCCCAGAGCGAGAGTGTGGGGGCCACCAAAGAGCAGAAGAAAAAGCCTCGAAGGGGAAGAAAACCCAAAGCATCCAAAACCGAGCAACCTCTGGTCATTGTTGAAGACAAAGAGCCCTCAGGTGAGGGATGGGTCCTGGGATGAGTGTCACATGGGGCACAGCCCCTCCTGGTGCCCAAGAGCTTGGAGGGCAGAGGACGGGGCCTGAGACCAGGTCACCCAGTATCAGGCAGGGAGACAGTGCACAGAGCCCATGTGGAAGGTGGATTCTAGGCCCTTTTCTTTTTTCCCATCAGCTAATTTCCATGTAATACATTTCATACTAAGAAATGTCCAGGTTGTAAATTTTGAAAAGCAGATACGCTGTGTAGCCAACACCCCCATCGGGGTAGAGAACATTTTCCCTTCATGGTGGTCTTCTGCATGATTTTGCCTCACCCATCCTAGAATTCTTTGTGAGTGGAGCTTCTTGCACACAGCATACAGGTGCACGAGCACTGTGTCTATCCGTTTCTTCTCTTTGATCTCTGAGCAGTGTTCTGTTCATTACCTGTGGATGCGCATTTAGTTGTGCCAGGTCCTGGTTAGCATTCATCCTTTGAATGTGCAATATACTCAGTTGAGTCTGAAGGGACTTTTTGCCCACTTTCTTTCTTTCTTTTTTGTGTGAGGTCCAGTAAGACCTTGTCCCTGCAACCCTCATGCAGCCTCTGTCTGAACACCTGACACACAGTGGATGCCTCTGACGGGTCTCACATGGGAGGACAAGATGTGACACTCAGACAGTGGCCCCTTCTCTACCTTTGTGTGATGAACATTGGGCTCATTTTCTCTTGCCTGTCTGGGATATCTCATGATTGCTTTTTTTTTTTATGAGTTGGAGTCTCACTCTGTCGCCCAGGCTGGAGTGCAGTGGCACGCTCACAGCCACCACAACCTCAAGCTGCTGGTCTGAGATGATCCTTCTGCCTCAGCCTTCCCAGCAGCTGGAACTACAGGCACGCTCCACCATGCCCAGCTAATTTTTTGATTTATTGTAGAGATGAGGTCTCACCAAGTCACCTAGGCTGGTCTCGTACCCCTTGACTTAGGTAATCCTCTCGCCTTGGCCTCCCAAAGTGCTGGAATTACAGGCTCGAGCCACTGCGCCTGGCTCTAGGATTACTTTTGTGAGCATGAAAAGAAATTCCTGTTCTTTCTCAGAATTCAGAGAGAATGTTCACAGAATGTTCTCAGCTTTCCCCTCTTCTCCCTGGGTCTCTGTCTGGCCCCCAGTCTGTGTGCTCCTGGACCTGGTAGAAATGCTCCTCCCCTGGGCATTTCCCTGCCTCCATCTACCCAGGCAGAGAAGATGGGAAGGAGTGGGAAGCCTGTTAAGTGGTCATTTCACTAATTATTACTTGTGTTTGAAAGACATTTCATAGGCAAAGTGGTAGAAACCAGTGGTTGAATTTTTTTGTGTGTAGTCATCCCATATTTTACTTATGTTGAGTTTTTGGCCTGAGTCTCTATTATTGTGATTATTTGATATTTGATTCTTGTACAAAATGGTTATCTAAAACAGTTACGCTAATGATGGCATATTGAATTATAAAAATTAATATATTTCCAAATATCTTTTCTTTTTTAATTGGGGTTTCACTCTGTTACCCAGGCTGGAGTGCAGTGGCATGCTCATGGCTACCACAGCCTTGACCTTCTGGGCTCAGGAGATCCTTCCACCTCAGCCTTCCAAGTAGCTGGGACCACAGGTGCATACCACCACACCTGGCTAATTTTTTGATTTACTGTAGAGACAAGGTCTTGCCAAGTTGCCTAGGCTGATCTCGAATCCCTGGTCTCAGGCAATCCTCTTGCCTTGACCCCTCAAAGTGCTCGGATTACAGGCATGAGCCACCACACCCAGCCAAAAGGGCTAAATATCTGTCTGTCTGACCTGATGTAATAAGTGAGAAGATTTTGCTATATATCCAGCATGTTTTTGATTAGTGTAGAGAGGGCTTGAAATAGTGTCATGATGTTGTAGCTTTAAAAAATTTTACAAATTGTAACTATAGTTTGGGCTAAGAAAAACATTTTGCTTTTCTGTGTGTTCCAGTAAATGTGTGGATCCCAAAATATCGCCAGGTTGGTTTTTTTTTTTTTCCTGTGTAAACCGTAACAGTCATGTTTACTGCTGTGACCAGGTTGAGGTCCCTGTGGGTGGCATGTCTCTGTGGCTTGGCCGTGCCTGTCCCCCGCTCTGGTTATGACTTGGCTTTTCACATCCCCTTCACACAGAGCAAGTGGCAGAGATTATTACTGAGGTTCCCCCGGACGAGCCTGTGAACACGGCCCCAGATGAGCGGATCATGGAGCTGGTTCTGGGGAAGCTGGCCACCACCACCACTGACACCAGCTCCGTGCCAAAGTAAGTCCTGCCCTGGCCCTTGGGACCATCCTGGGACAGACAGCACCTGAGGCATCCAATTCATCCTGTGAAGAAGATGCCTCCTAACAGGAAAGCATGGTGAGGTGGGGTAGAAGCCATCTATCTGCTTGGGAAGCAACTGGAATGTTCTGGAGCTCAGGAGTTTAATAGTGCTTTCACTGTGAAACACATTAAAGAACATTTTTAAATTGTAAAACATAAAATTTGTCATTTTAACCATGTTCAAGTACCCTATCACTGGCATTATATACATTCACACTGCTGTGCAATTGTCGTCACCATCCATCTCCAGAACCTCCTCATCTTCTAGAACGGAAACTCTGCATCTATTAGACACTAGCTCCCGTTCCCCCTTCCCGGCCCCGGCACCCACTGTTCTATTTTCTGTCTCTATGAATTTGACTCCTCTGCCTAACATAAGTGGAGTCATACATTATCTGTCCCTCTATGACTGGCTTATTTCCCTCACATAATGTTCTCAAGATTCATCCCTATAGCAGTCTGTGTCAGAATCTCCTTCCCTTTTAAGGCTGAATAAGATTCCATTGCAGGCATGGACCGCATTTGATATCTCTGTCCACCCACCATGAACACTTGGGTTGCTTCCACCTTTTGACTGTCTGTAGTGAATAATGCTGCTGTGATAAAAAGTTTTATATTTGAATTTCAGTAAATTTTTTTTTTTAATGTTTTGAGCCAGAGTCTCACTCTGTCACTCAGGCTGGGGTGCAGTGGCACAATCATGGCTTACCGCAGCCTCGACCTCCTGGGCTTAAGCAATCCTTCCATTCAGCCTCTTGAGTACCTGGGACTGCAGGCATGCACCACCACACCAGGCTAATTTTTAAAATTTTTTTGGAGAAATGATGTCCCACTGTGTTGCCCAGGCTGGTCTTGAACTCCTGGGCTCAAGCAGTCCTCCTGCCTCGGCCTCCCAAAGTGCTAGGATTGCAGGCAGGAGTCACCGCACTGGACTCCCCCTGTCTTTTGCCAATTTATTTCTCTTGGGCAGGTTTACGCATCATCAAAATAACACCATCACCCTCAAGAGGAGCTTAATCCTCTCGAGTAGACACGGCATCCGGCGGAAGCTCATCAAACAGCTGGGGGAGCACAAGCGGGTCTACCAGTGCAGCATCTGCAGCAAGGTCTTCCAGAACAGCAGCAACCTGAGCCGACATGTGCGCTCACACGGTGAGACTGGGCAGAAACACACGCAAGTGGGGATAAAGGCAGGAAGGCGGCTGGGCCTCCCCTCCCTGGGGCTCTCAGAGAATGTGACCATGGCAGCAGGTGGCCGTCTCTCCAGCTGCCATCTGCATAGCAGGAGCGAGAGGGCTCTGTGAGTGGTTCAGAGGTGGGCTCACATTTTTAGTAAATGCTTAAAGTAGTGAGCTTTCTGTGGGTTTCTCTGCAGGTGACAAGCTGTTTAAATGTGAGGAGTGTGCCAAGTTGTTCAGCCGCAAGGAGAGCCTGAAGCAACATGTTTCCTACAAGCACAGCAGGAATGAGGTGGGGGTTCTCGGCCTAATTGTGTGGATGAAACAGACAATTGACTGAATAATCGTGTTGTGGAGAGAAGAAAGAGTCACAGGAGAGAGGAGAGCTGGGCAAGGGCTGGGAGTATCCCAGGCGTCCCCTGGTCAGATGCCACAGGCCCAGCAGGAGGAGTCGGGAGAAAGAGGCAGTTGGTGTTAGGAGCAGCCTGCCTAAGTGTGGGACTCCCTTTCTGGGCCATTGGACGGCAAGCGTGAATGTCCTTTGTGTCCCTAAGTAGAGCAGGAGGTTAGTGGAGGAAAGCGTTGTACAGGCACACTCGTGCAGTTGCTTGAGCAGCACATCGCGGGGGCTCACCTCTGTTCAGGGGGTGTCTCAATGATGGCGTGTCCTTCCCACCAGGTCGATGGCGAGTACAGGTTCCGCTGTGGCACTTGTGAGAAGACCTTTCGCATCGAGAGTGCACTGGAGTTTCACAATTGCAGGACAGGTGAGGTGCTGCTGCTCTTGTCCCCTCCCTGCGCTGTCCCATGGGGCCTCTCTGATACCTGGGTGAGACCACGGAGCTTTAGGTGCAAGTCAAGAGGTCTTAATGAGTAGACAACCTCACTTTTAATATTTTCCCTGTTCATTTTGCAGTTGTTACTTATTCCTTTCTTTTTTCCTTTTTTTAAAAAATTTATTTAAGAGATGAGGTTGTGTCCTTTTTTTTGGAGACTAGGTTGCTATGTTGCCCAGGCTAGTCTCAAACTCCCAGGCTCAAGCGATCCTCTTGCTTCAGCTTATTCTAAAGACACTCAGATGGAAGTTTACCACATCAAAGTGCTGTATTTTCTTCCTGTGTTCATCAGCCAGAATTGTACATGCCCCATATTTGCGAGCGTTATAAAGCAGGGGAGCTCATTTGGCCTAGAATGGGGAGCGGCAGCATCTGAGTCATTCTAGGACCATAGGAGAACTAGATGGGGACCAGGGTAGTGACTGGGGAGGAAGAGGATTGTTTTTGCGATCTCCCTCACTGCGCTCTCTCTCGTCCTGTCCTGCCAGCGTCTGGGCAGGGTGTTGCCACCTCACACATGAGTTTTGTTCTGAGCCTGCTCATGTGCACCAGTCACCAAGTGAAATGAGAGCTCCCTTTCCTGAATGAGGCTGGAGCCGGTTGTTCCTGGGCCAACCTGTGGTGGAGATGAGGCATCTCAAGCCCATCTCTTGGGCCGAGTTTGCTGCTGCCAAGTTGGGAAACTACAGAAATATATGCATACAAGCCGGACATGGTGGCTCACACCTGCAATCCCAGCACTTTGGGAGGCAAAGGCGAGAGGATTGCCTGAGCCCAACCTGGGCAACTTGGCAAGACCTCATCTCTACAATAAATTTTTTTAAAAATTAGTATTGTGGTGCACGCCTGCAGTTCCATCTTCTTGGAAGGCTGAGGCAGAAGGATCGCCTGAACCAAGCTGGTTGAGGCTGCAGTAGCCTCGTTTGTGCCACTGTACTCCAGGATGGGCAACAGAGTGAGACTGTGACTCAAAAAAATAAAGAAATAAATAAGACAGAAATATATAAACACAACAGGAGGCCACAGCTGGGTGGGGAACCTCCCATCCTGCCCAGCTACATTCTTTGTGTGGCCTGAGGACACCCCATGCCCTATGGTGGTGATATGTACCCTCTGGGGGAAGCTGCAGCTCCTGGTCCTCCCCCTCAACCCCCCGCTACCCCCCTGCCTCAGTTCCCAGTGGTGGTTGACTCCATGAGACCCAAGCAAAGGGAAGTCACTGTTGCCTCTGTGTCCTTGCTCTCTCCAGGACTCATAGCAAGCCTAGGGGGTGGGGTGAGGGGGTGCCTGGTGGTAGTCAGCTAGAGACCTGCCAGGTTAGTCTCGACATTGCCTCATTCTTGTGCACCCACCCTGTGTCTGTCACTCACATCTCCGCATTAGTTCTTGTTGAGGTCCTGCCCACTCCGTGTGTCTCAAGAAGCATTAACAAGCAAAGGGGATCCTCTGTGGCCCCTGGGCCCAGGGCTGTTTCATATGGACTGTGAGAGTCCTTGCTTTCCCATTGTCTGCTGGGGCCCTTTGTGTCCTTGGTTGATTCTGCTCTGAGCTCTTCTTTTGGAGCCAGGGCTCTGTCCTTCCATCTTCAGTGCCTTCCTCCCTGTGGAGGGCTGTTCCCAGGGCAGGCAAGAGTAATGATCTCCCTGCTCAGAAGCACCTGTGTCCATGGCTTGAAACAGCCTCTGGAAGCTTCCAGATAAATTTCCAGTGTGCTGCACCACCTGTATTCTAAGCCATCCCATTCCAAGAAATTTGGGGCACAGCCACCCAGCCACTTCCATGTGACATGGTGTCAGCCAGACAGACAAACATGAGTTCTGTTTCTTAGCCTCCCTTGGGTCCCCACAGTTCTGTGAGAGTGCAGTGGGTGAGGGCATCGGGTTCTCGGAGCTACGCCAGCATCCAGGGTGCTTGTTGAGGCAGATTCATGGCTGAAGGAGAGAAGTTGTCTCCTGTGATTTTTGACTGTTTATCTGGACACGAATGAAACAAAAAGTCATAGAAGCAGCCAGCGAGCAGCAGCTGCCATATGTCCACTAGGAAGTCTGTAGAGCCAGACACTGACTTCTGTTCATTACCTAGAACTAGCAGTGCAGCAGGGAACTAAGACACTCCAGTTCCAAAGGTTATTAGTCTTAGATGAAAAGAAAGGATAATTTGCATAATTATTATTTGCATGCTGCTATATTTTTATTGTATCGAAGTTAAGAGAATGCATATCAGGCCAGGCGCAGTGGCTCACACCTATAATCCCAGCACTTTGGGAGGCCAAGGTGAGAGGATTGTCTGAGCTTGCGGGTCGAGACCAGCCTGGGCAACTTGGCGAGACCTCATCTCTACAATAAATCAAAAAATTAGCCGGGCATGGTGGGGTGTGCCTGTAGTTCCAGCTATTTGTAAGGCTGAGATGGAAGGATCGCCTGAGCCCAGCGGGTTGAGCCTGCGGTGGCTGGGAGGGTACCACTGCCCTCCAACCTGGGTGACAGCGTAAGACTCCCACTCAAAAAAAAAAGTGATTGTATATCTTCCTTAGACCATTCAACCAAGAATATGTACAGTGCAAAGGGAAGCTGTAAGAGTTGTGGTGTGGTGGGTACTCTCAGACCCCCTCCCTGGGCCCTTCACTGTGCTTGTCCCATGGTGTGAAGAGGTGCTGACATAACTCAGCTGAGTGTTACATTATCACAGTGCCACAGATGCTTATTCCCAGTTGCTCATTTATGAAAACATAAGCACAGGCCTCCAAGGAGCAAGGTTGGGAGAAGGACTCTTGCGACTTCGTGCTATCTGGGTTTCTGAACTAGAGGTGTGTGAGTGGCTGGAGCAGAGAAGCCACCTTTGGGGGACAGAGTCATCCTGACAGCTCTGCTGTCACCAGGCAGAGGCTGCCCCCCGAGATGGAGAGAATAGTTTGAAGTGGGTTCCCTTTCCATGGCCAGGAGGAGCTTGTGAGGGAGGAAATGGAGCCCTAAGGGCAACCCCAGGGCTAACTGAGCTGCCAGCCAGGAGGGAGGCTCACCTGTGTTGTTTAGTACCTCCAGGAGTTGGGGGGAAGGCTCACCTGCGCTGTTTAGCAGGCTGGGGTTGGGAGTGGCGTCTGCAGATTGATGGAACAGCACTGGAAAGGTGTGGCCTTCAACAAAGCCCTTGTCTCTAGTGATTTCATTCCTAGAAATTCAGGCTAAAGAAATTTAACAGAAGAAAGAAAAGCTGCATTACTAAAGATTGTGTCAATAAATTATTTCCCATAACAAAAATAATGAAGTGAGTGGTGATAAATGAGCTGAATGGAATATTACATAGCCATTAAAATAACTGTGGAAATGTCCAGCATCCTAAGCATGCCCGCTGTAGACAAGGCCATGAAGGACTCTGGCAATGGGTCTTGTGGAGGAGGTGAGAGCTCCCCAGGTCCTGAGCTAGAAGGAAACTGTGAAGGTGGTACAGTGTGTGAACGATGCTTCACTTTATAGGAGGAGGCCAACAGTGTGTCAGGGCAGTAGGCCGGCTGGCATTCTTCCCAGTGCCCTCCTCATGGCCCAATGACCAAGGCTCTGTTGAGGTCACGCTGCAAGTGGGGTAGGAAGGAGCAGGCCTGGGTGTCAGGACTTCACTCGGAGCCACTTCCACTCTGCTCAGCCTCCAGCCCTTCCTGCCCCTGGAGAGACCACCTCCCCTTGTCCTGCCATAGTCGGAGCTTTGGGAGGGTACAGTCCCCTCCCTGTCCTGGGTGTGGTGCCCAGTGAGGCAGAGGATTCCCCACTACCACCTCCTGCCTTGTGCCCGGGGCTCTGGGAGTGGCTGGGTGGCTGAGAGATGACCCTGCCTTGTGTCTTGGTTTCCCAGGTGGGAAGAGATTAAGATGTCTTACTGATTTCAGGTAGGGGTTGTCTAATTCCCTTGCTCTCCACCTGGGCTACACGTTGGTGTCCTGTGAATGAAGTTAAAGGCACTCTGAGGCTTGAGGCCCACCCCAGAGACTGGAATTTCATTGGTCCTGGCCAGGGTGGTAGGTGGGTAGGGTTTTGCCCCCGGGGCACAATAGCAACATCTAGAGACATTTGGTTGTCACAGCTGGCTCAGGAAAGGGATGCTTCTGGCATCTAGTGAGAAGAGATCAGGGAGACTGCTCAACATTCCCTCGTGCACAGGGCAGCCCTTCACAAAGAATTATCCAGCCCAAGATGTCAGCAGCACTGAGGCCAGGGAACCCTGGCCAGTGTGGTCTTTAGACTCTGTGGTGGCTCCATCATGCAGCAAAAAGGGAGTAGCAGTGACCGAATTTGTTGCAGAAATGGCAGCTTCTGATAGGCCTCAGGGATTTATGTTGGAGACAGTCTGTTCTGGTGGCCCTGCTCTGGAGAGGGGAGGTGACACCTGTATCACCACAGCTGTCACATGGCTATTGTGATCAACTGCATCAGTGATACAGGGAGGAGAGAGCAGCTGTCGAGGAGGTGAGGCCTCTGATGGATAAGGGAGCAGGGCTGAGGGTGACTGAGTGCTGTAGGTGGGGGGCAAAGATGGCATGGGGTGGAGCTGTCAGAGTCCTGGCTGGATCAGGAGTTGCATTGTGACTGGCTGCCTTCAAGGAGGGGCTGGAGGTAAGACCTGGGATGGATGCAGGTGTTTCTGGAAGCTTCATAGGGTATGTGGTGTATGAGTGTGTGTATTTGTGTGTGTGTTTAGTATGAGTGTGTGTGTTGAGTATGTGGTGTGTGTATTTGTATGGTACATGTGTCGAGTTTATGTGTATTTGTGTGGTATATATGTTGAACATATGTAGTATGTATTTGTATGGTGTGTGTTGAGTGTGTATGTATTCATGTATGTGTGTTTAGCATGAGTTTGTATGTTGAGTGTGTTTGGTGTATATATGATATGTGTTGAGTGTGTATTGGTGTATGTGTTGAGTCTGTATATTTGTATGGTATGTTTGTTGAATGTGTGTGTCTGTGTATGTGTGTTTGGCATGAGTGTGTATGCTGAGTGTGTTTGTATGGTGTATGGGTTGAGTGTGTGTGTATTTGTATCGTATATATGTTGAGTGTATTTGTATGGTATATATGGTATTTATATAGAATGTGTGTTGAGTATGTATTTGTATGTGTGAGATGTATTTGTATGGTGTGTGTGATGTGTATTTGTATGGTATGTGTGTTGAGTGTGGTATGTATTTCTATGGTGTGTGTGGCGTGTATTTGTATGATATGTGTTGAGTGTGTATTTGTATGGTGAGTGTGTGTGGTGTGTATTTGTATGGTGTGTGTGTGTTGTGTGTGTGTGTGGTATGTATTTGAGTGTTGTGTGTGTGTGTCTACTAAAGGGAGACCTAGGAACAAGGTGACTTTGTTGAAAAGTGGGAGGAATGTGGGTACTTTGGTGGGGCAGGAGCCTATGGAAGGCAGACGAGGGGGAAAGGGTGAGTGGTAGAGCCTGCAGGGGCTTCAGAGACAGCTGCAGTCAAGCTGACTGGAGAGTGAGGGACCAAGGGCAGCTGTGGCTTAAGGAGTGGGGAATTAAGGACTATCCCCAAGCGTGGTGGGAGGGTGTGGGCCAGTGTTGCTGGAGGGGAACGCAGCTCTGCGCTTCAAGCACTTGGGGTCTCTTCCCTGTGTCATGTGATTCTGGGGCAGATGGCACATGACACGCAGGTGCATTTTTCTTCCTGGTCTTGTCTCCATGAGCCTGTCACCAGTGCTTTCTTGCCTGCTTAGACCATGCACTCGCGCCTGCGTCGAATGTGCTTGATCTCAAAGTTGTGTGTTTGTTTGCTCTCTGGACAGATGACAAGACGTTCCAATGTGAGATGTGTTTCAGATTCTTCTCCACCAATAGCAACCTCTCCAAGCACAAGAAGAAGCACGGCGACAAGAAGTTTGCCTGCGAGGTCTGCAACAAGATGTTCTACCGCAAGGATGTCATGCTGGACCACCAGCGGCGGCACCTGGAAGGTGACCATGCCTGCCATGGGGTGTATGCTGTGGGGGCGGGGGGCAGCTCCTGTGGAGTGAGGGGAAGCACGTTGGCACAGCCTTTCTGGAAGCTCTGGACCTGGCAACACCCACCATCCAATGGGGTCACCCTCCTTGGGGATCCTGACTTGGGGTTCCCAAGACACAGGTGTCATTTGTGCTTTGTGTACATGGAAATAGCTGGAAACATCCTGAATGTTCCATCAGGAGGAAGAGTTAAGAAAACCAGACCATTCGTAAGGTTGACTGTTAGGCAGTCATTAAAAATGTGCATTCACACACTAGATACTGTGGAAAATGCTTTTGATCTGACAGAAAGTAGCAAAACCCAGTAGAGAGCAACTAAGAACAGTAGCCCTTTTGTGGCCCTGCCCTTCGTAGATGGTACTCACTGACCCACACACCTCTGTATAAAGATTTGGAAAAAATAATTTTCCAGAGAATTACAAATACACATATGCTTGTTGTACAGAAAACATGAACTAACAGAATCCTGATAAAGTTTGGCAGTATCCACACAAACAGGCACACATACATATTGTGTCTCTTCACAAAAAACAAGGCTGGAATTGCTAGTCTGTGTTATTTTTTCGACTTTCCCTTTTGACCTGACTCTTCTTCCTGTTGGTTCACAAAGACCCACAGCTTTTTCTTTGTGGTTCCTCATGTGGCATACTCAGGGCCTCTCCAATCAAACCTGTCTCCACTTAGCGAATGGGTAGCCTTGGGCAAGCTGCTGTGCCTCAGTTTCCTCCTCTGGACAGTGGAGACAATAATCATACCCACCCCCCAAGGGTTTGGGTGGTGGTTAAAGCATACCCAGTCACAAAATTCCCATGTGGTGCCCAGCACATGGCAAATGCCCATGGATGCCAGCTACTGTCATGCTGTTGGAAGTCAGCTGTTTCCTGCAACGTGGTGTGGCAGGGCTGCATTTTACAGCTTACCCATCACTCAGGTCATCTTCTGGGGAAGAAGCTCATGTTGTGGTGACTATTTAACATCGGCTCTTTATCTAAGCCCTGCCCCAGATTCCCTGTGTCTGTTCTGCCCTCATGCCACCAGGAGCCTTTGGAGAGTGACCCCCATTTGCCTGACGGCCAGCTTACTGTGGCACTATTTAAGTCCAGCCCTGCATTTATACCCAGTGAGGCAGGAATGTGCCCAGATGGGTCAGCAGTATAGTAAGATACTGACAAGTGCATTTCTCTCTTTTGTTCAAAAGTTCATGTTTTAATCCCTGTTTTGCCTTAAAACCCTGAAGATGTTATTGTCAGCCAACTTTTTACCTTGATACTGATTTGACTGATTTAATTTGCAAAAGATCACTATTAGTATCTTTTTAAATTAAAAATGCCTGCCTGCTTAATAGTTATCTGAAAACATCCTAACTTGGCCCTGAGCCTTGAGATGCAGTAAAAATGCCTTCTGCAGTAGAAAATGCCCTTCTATTCCAAATGCTTCAGATGCAGGAACTGTCACCAGATTCCATGTGCACTGGCAGTCTCCCTCCTTCCCTGGATGCCCATGTAGGAGCCACAGTTAGTTGCTGATGTCCAAATGGTATGCAAGTGACATCCTTTACACAGTCACTGCCCTGTCCCTCCTGTGGGCAGCCCTTCCTCCCATCAGATGAGACACTGGATGAATTACAATCTGATGGCGCTTCCTGTGTTCTGTGTGGATTCACTCTCTTGCTGGTGGGGCTGGGAATTTCAGGAGTGCGGCGGGTGAAGAGAGAGGACTTGGAGGCTGGCGGGGAGAACCTGGTTCGCTACAAGAAGGAACCTTCCGGATGCCCAGTGTGTGGCAAGGTAACACTTGCTCTCAGTATTGAAAACTGAGATAGAAAGCACTCTATTTTCTTGAGTTAAAACTCAGAGCTGTACTTAGATTATGGGGGAACATGTTTAGGGTGACAAGGGGTGTCCATGTTGTCTCACACTGAAGTATCCACACATTTTGCACATTTTGTATCAGCTGGTCTCTTTGGCACTTAAGATAAGTTTCTAGTGAATGAGCTGTGAAGGAAGGATTTTTTTCCTTGATGGCCTTTTCCCCTTTTGCTGTGATTTTCCATCTAAGCTGCTCTAAGGCTCATGCTCTCCTGTACAACGTCTTTGAGACATTGTCCTTGTGGTCAGGATTGGGGCACAGCACACCAAGGCAGTGGGAAGACCCGTTGCTTTTCTTTTTTTATTTTTTGAGTTGAAGTCTCACTCTGCCACCCAGGCTGGAGTGCATTGGCATAATTACGGCTCACTGCAGCTTTGACATTTGGGGCTCACGATCCTTCCGCCTCAGCCTCCCGAGTGTGTGCCACCACATCCAGCTAATGTTTTGATTTTTTTTTTGTAGAGATGACGTTTTGCTATGTTGCCCAGGCTGATCATGAATTCCTGACCTGAAGTCATCCTCCTGCCTTGGCCTCTCAAAGTGTTGGGATTATAGACATGAGTCATTGTACCTGGCCCCAGTGACTTCACTTTGACTGTTGGCACTGCTCTTCCGCATTCAGTGGCCAAGTAGCATTTTCTAAGTTAGAGCAAGACAGACCCCATAGTCACAGGAGCTCTTGGCATGTTTAGTGGAGCCCAGCCCTCCCTGAGTGATGTTATTTGTAGAAACATGTCCATCCCAGGGCCCCCAGGGTACAGGTGTCCTGGCATCTGTCTCAGGATTCAGGTACCCAGTTGCTTAGAAGAGATGCTAGATCCTAAGCATCCAGAAGATACATTGCCCATTCCGGGAAACCTCAGGACTCATATCTGTGGTATCAGATCCTGTACTGGGTTGCTGTCAAAGCCATGTCAGATTGCCATGTCAAGATGCTCCTTTTCTTTGGAAATGAGCACCTTGGTTTTGGCCGGTACTGTTGTTGCTTGTTTATTAGATTCACCTCTCACACTTGGGTGTATATAAAATGTCAACTGTCCTCAGAGGACTAGAACTCATGTCCCTTGTGGTATCCAGGCATGTGCTGTAGGGTAAAGGTCTGAGAGAGGCCCCAGATGGGCTCTGAGCCTGGCAGCTCTGGGCATTGTTCAGGCAGCCTCGGAGCCACCAAGGAGAGGGGACTCTGCCAAGTCTGTCACAGCCACATGCCGTCCACAGGAGCTGCCTGGCACTGGCACCCTGGAGTCACAGTCCACACTTAGGCACCTCAGCAACTGGGAGCACAGGTCTCATGTAGACAGCCAGTTATGACCAGTCTGGCTGTCCTGCCAGCCAGGACCGTCAGCATTGCCAGAACTTTTGACTTTTTCAAGAGAAATCGGACCGTCAGCATTGCCAGAACTTTTGACTTTTTCAAGAGAAATCGGAAATCTGAGTTATGTGAAATTTCCTGATTTCTTTCAAACCACAGAGCAAGCTAAAGCAAACAGGTCAGCAGGGTAGCGTGGCTGTGGGCCACATTGGGTCTGTGACCTCGGGCAGGAGCCAGAGGCTAGTGAGGTGGGGTGGGCAGGTGGGTAGAACAAAGCATATACAGGGCTGTGGCAGGCGAAGGCTGTGTCCTTTGCCCAGTGTCCACCAGCTTCTGGTCCTTGGGAACTGCTGGCACAGTTTCTTCTTTGCTGAACTCTGCGCCTGACGTCCAGACCTTGACATTGGTGAGTATTCAATAAACACTTCCATGTAGAGTTTATTGAATACTCACCAAGGTCAAGGCTGCTGGTGGAGTAGCCAGCATGTTTTGGTTACTGAGTTCTTCACTGTTTGCACCCATGTCTTGTGTTCAGCTGAGTCTGCTCTGGGAAGGCAGAGGAGGTAGTTGATCCTGTGGACTCTGCCCCTTTCCACCTGATACGTCACCTCCCTCCTAGCACCCCGGGATGTGGCACAGCGCTGTTGGCCCCTGAATCACCTGCTCATCTTGGAGAGAGACATCCCAAGGAAATGCTAGCCTCCCGTCCCCCATGAATCCCTA
This sequence comes from Tarsius wallacei, assembly GCA_963574415.1. NCBI lineage: Eukaryota > Metazoa > Chordata > Mammalia > Primates > Tarsiidae > Tarsius > Tarsius wallacei. Next base: position 1,512 of record CAUYQG010246922.1, on the reverse strand, counting down.
GTCCCCTTTCATTCATCTCTTGCATTCTCCTCTTGAGACTGTGGACGTCAGCAAGCTCTAGGAGCTGTGCATCCTGGGTTACTAGGCCATGGCAGCACCTGTCTGGATGAAGGCTCAGAGCTCTCTGGGGAGCTGGAGGTCCTGGGACCCAGGTGGTGGTCTCGGCTGCCTGCCTTTTTCACTGCTCTATGCTGGTGGGTGCAGTGGCCACACCTGTCACGTGGATCCCAGTATTTCCAACCCCACCCCAGTGCAGGGCACCAAGGTGACTCCTGTGGATGGTTGTGGGATGAATGGGTGAGTCTCCACACCCATCACACCAGGCTGGAAATACCGAGAAATCAGAAACATTGTTGTGAGTGCCCATGAAGCATAGTGTTGAGGACATCACTTTTCTCTGATACATACTTTTGGAAAATTGCAGGCATCTCTGTGATTTATAGCCTCCTTGGTAGGCTTTGTCCCAATGAAATATTTAAGTGAGCAAAAACCACTGAGCTGAGCCATGGTTTATAGTAGACAGTCTACCATCTATTGCAGACTAGAAGCCTGCTAGCTCTGTGTTCTGCCATGGCCCCTCTCCAAACGATTCCACGAGTCATCCTCTCCCATCTTTGCTCAGTAGTTGCACTTGTCACATATGGAGGGGTTGTCAGAATGTCAAATCCAGAGTTGTGTGCCCAGGGTGGTTTACCCAGTGGAGCCAATGGCGACGTCCTGAGATGCCTCAGACCCTTACCCAGTGCCTCCCTGCCCACAGGTGTTCTCCTGCAGGAGCAACATGAACAAACACCTGCTCACGCATGGTGATAAGAAGTACACCTGTGAGATCTGCGGGCGCAAGTTCTTCCGTGTGGACGTGCTCAGGGACCACATCCACGTCCACTTCAAGGTGTCCATCTCGTGCCACTCCATTCCCGGGCACAGGGGTGTGGATGGCGGGGCTGGGATCTTAGACAGCTAAGGCTTCTGTAACAGGACACTGTGGACTGGGTGACTTATCAACAGATGCTTGTTTCTCACTGCTTTATAGACTGAAAGTCCAAGATCAGGGCACCAGTAGCTTCAGTGTCTAATGAGGGCCTGTGACCTAGACTGCACCTTCTCACTGTGTCCTCATGCAAGTGAAGGGGAGCTCTTTCTGGGGTTCCTTTTATAAGGCACTAATCCCATTCTCCAGACTCTACCCTCATGACCTCATCACTTCCAGAGGCCCTGCCTCCTAATGCCATCACCTGGGATGAGGATTCAACATAAAAATGTTGAGAAGATACAAATATTGAGACCCTAGCAGCATCCTAAAATAGTTGACAACTTGGCCACTTTTATGTCTTCAAAGTGAGTTTTTGTTGTTGTTGTTGTTGTTGTTTTTGAGACCTCATCTCTACAAAAAATAAAATAATTAGCCGGGGGTGATGGCACACGCCTGTGGTTCCAGCTACTTGGAAGGCTGAGGCAAAAGGATCGCCTGAGCACAGCAGGTCGAGGCTATAGTAGCCATGAGCATGTCAT
>CAUYQG010246919.1:0-30864 GCA_963574415.1 Tarsius wallacei | reverse complement strand
CCATTTCACTGTCTTTTTTCTTAACTTTTATTTTATATTCTGCAAATTTTATCTGTGCTTTGAGAGATTTCCTCAAATCTATTTTTCATTCGTGAATTCTCTAAATTCAGCTCTGAAAAGACTGGTGTTTAGCATTTCTAACACATGTTTAAGAAAATTTTTAAAAGTTATTTTTTAAAATCTGCTTGTTCCTCTACCAAACTGTCTTTTTCTTATTTTATTGATTCTATTCCTACCATTTTTTCTATTTATTTTAAGACATTTTCATTTAAAGTATTTCCCCCAGTTTTCTACTTTCTTTACTTCTTAAGAACAGGAATGCCTTTGTTTTGTGACTTCTGACTTTTACTCAAGGTGTTTGATTACGTAATATTTTAATGGTGAAATCATCTTCTGCAGAAATTGGTTTTTATGGATATGTTCAGGCCATAGATTCTAATGTAATTTCCTTTAAATAGCTTTAAACTTGAATTTTAATTGCATTTTCCTGTGAAATGGGCTCGTGGGTTGCACATGTCAGCATCAAGCTTTATGTTATTTATTGATTGATTTATGTCGTATCTCAGAATTTCAGTACCAAGAGAGCAGTGTAAAGTCCCACCACGTGTGTACAAGGAGAAGCCTTGGCTTCCACTTTTCAGTTATGACTCTTATATCCCTGACAACTCAGGTCAAGAGCTCAAGTGCAGGCCATGCTACCATACTGGACTCTCCGTCTAAGAGGAAGGATGTTTCTATGCTTATATTTACAGGTGGGCCATCGGCGCTTAATTCTTGGAGTCATCATGGAGGCCAACAGTAGCTCCCTGCTCTACCAACAGTCACCATCCTTGATACTGGCCCCACTCACTGTTAGACCCCGCGTCTCAGAGAGCTCACACAACACAGCTCGCAGGCTCCCGTAGGTCATTCAATTTCACTTCCCCTCTCCATTCTTACTTTTCATTCCCTTGTTTTGCTTTTGGATTCAGTGGCCTTCTCTATCTTAATTTGCATCGTTGCTCTATATTGAAAATTATCCATTATCCCAAGTTTCGTGTTTATAGGAGAGGTAGGTCTTCAACATTAGTCCCTATTATTTTAATGTGAAATCCAAATCTCATAAAATCTTCATGTACAAGAACTCTGTAGCAAACATTTTATAAAATCATCATTTCATGATACAGCTGTGCTTATGCTGATATCCTGATAGAATGCATTTTTAAAAAACCAAGAAGTTCTACTCAGATTTAAATAGGTCCTGAGTCTTCATGCCCTGATTATCAATGCTTTTCCCAAGTGTTACCCATCGTTTATGATTACATACAATATACAAATGCCAAAAAAGTAAATGCCAGCAACATACGGAGATGGTCATTTATGTTGGAGTCAGCATTTGGGTGCTCCTATGTATGTACATCTGGTAACAACAGATGCAACTTAATATTACTTTTAACTAAAGGCCCCAGAAAAACAAATATAACAGTAAGTAAAAATCTGTCATTCTGTTTTCAGTGTTCATACCAACTAGGGAGTGTTCTTTTTAAATGTAATATTTCCATATGGTAGATTTAAATAAGCATGTTTTAGCTAAGCATCATAAAATTTGTTCCATTTGTATCATATTCAGTATATGAAATTCATGTTGTGTATGCCAATACTTCAGGTTTGAACAACAGATATTTTAATTTTTGGACTCTTCAAGAAGTAATTGTAGTAAGGCAGTTAAAAATTATAATTCTACTATATAATGCCATTTAAATATATTTTATTATGCACTTAAGCATGCTATCATATCTGGTTATGCTAATGATACACTATTTTTCCAGTTTTGTAATAAATTTTTCTTTAACCAACCTCCACTGCCTTCAAGCCTGGGTGACAGAGTGAGACTCTGACTCAAAAAGAAAAAAAAAAAAAAAAAAAAAGAAAACCCCCAGGAAATTAGAAGAAAATTAAAGCAAAGTAGACTAAATACTTGACTATTTATAAGTAAATAAGCTGAATACTAAATATTTCTTTGTGATTAAGTCTTGGTAGGTTGTATGTGTCTGGAAATTTATCCACTCTTAGGTTCTCCAAATTATTGGTATATAATTATTCCTACCAGTCTCATGAGTCTTTGTATATCTGTGACATCAGTTGGAATTTCTCCCGTTTCATTTTTTATTTTATTTGAGTTTTTTTTTTGTTGTTGTTCTTAGTCTAGCCAAAGGTTTTTCTATTTTCTCTTTAAAAAAACAGCTCTTAGTTTCTGTCATCTTTTGTATTGTTTTTCTAGTCTCTGTTTCACTTATTTCTGCTCTGATGTTTATTATATTTTTCCTTCAGCTAATGTTTGGCTTAGTTTGTTCTTGTTTTTCTAGTCCCTTGAGATAAACTTTAGGTTGTTTGAGTTTTTTTTTCCTTTATGTGGGTGTTTATTGCTATAAATCACCTTCGGAGAACTGCTCTTAGAACACGTTGTGTGTTATTTTGCTTGTCTCAGGATATTTTTAAATTTTGTTTTAATTTTTTCATTAGCCCAGTAGTTGCTTAAGAGTATGTCGTTGAATATTCATGTATTAGTGAATTTACCCGAATTCTTTCTATTACTGATTTCTAGTTTCGTATTATTATGGCCAGGAAAAATACTTGATATTATTTCAATCTTCATAAGTTTGTTAAAATTTTAGGGGGGCCTAGCATCTGATCTGTCCTGGAAGATGTTTGTGTGTGCTTGAGAAGAATATGTATTCTGTTGCGACTGGATAGAATGTTCTGTATGTGTCTGCTAATTCCACTCAGTCTAAAGTGAAGTTTAAGTTTAAGTCAGACATTTTCTTTTTCCTAATCCTTCTGAAACTCTTCCAAAGAATTAAAGGAAACATTTTAAAACTAATTTTACTAAGTTATCATTACCTTGATCTCCAAGCCAGATAAAGACACTGCAAGAAAAATAAAATAAAATAAATACAGGCCAATATTGCTGATGAACACAAATGCAATAAACCTCAACAGAAAACTGAATTTATCAGTACATGAAAAATATCTTTCACCATAGTCAAGTGAAATTTACCTCTTAGATACAAGGATTTTTCAGCATATTTAAATCTATAAATGTTATATGCCACATTAACAGAATGCAGAACCAAAACAACAACAATAACAACACATGATCACCTCGATAGATGAAAAAAAGCCATTTGACAAAATTAACATTCTTTTATGATAAAGACTATCAACAATTTACATAGAGAAGAAATGTACCTGAACATAATAAAGACGATATATATAAAGCAACATCATACTCAATAGTAAAATGTTGAAAGCTTTCTCTCTAAGCTCAAAAACAAAACAATGACACTCACTCTCACCACATCTACTCACATAATCCTCAATATTCTAGCCAGAGTGATTAGGCAAGATAAAAAAAGAAGGCATTGGCCGGGTTTGGTGGCTCAGCCTGTAATCCCAGCGCTTTGGGAGGCCGAGGTGAATGGATTGCCTGAGTCCGCAGGTTCGAGACCCACCTGGGCAACTTGGCAAGACCTCATCTCAACAATAAATCAAAAAATTAGCTGAGCGTGGTAGCGCATGCCTGTAGTTCCAGCTACGTGGAAGGTGGAGGCTGAAGGATCGCCAGAGCCCAGCAGGTCGAGGCTGCGGTGGCCAGGAGCGTGCCACTGCACTACAGCCTGGGCGACAGAGTGAGACTCCGACTCAAACAAAAAAAAAAAGAAGGCATTTGATATGGAAAAGAAACAAAATAAAATTATTCCTGCTTGCAAATGACATAATCTTCTATGTAGAAAACCTTAATGATTATACCAAAACCCTATTAAAAATAATAAACAAATTCAACAAAGTTGCAGGTTATAAAATTTAGTATAAAACTAGAGTTTCTACCCACCAACAATGAACTCTATAAAAAAGAAAACAATCCTATTAATACCTACCAAAAAGTAAAACACTTTGGAATAAATTTATAGCCCATACACTGAAAAATTTCAAATCTTGATAAACATAGAGATGGAATAAATGGAAAGATATTGTGTTCATAGGTTATAAGAATTAATATTGGTAAGATGTTTATACTATATAACACTGTCTACACATTCAGTGTTATCCCTATACACATTCTAATGATATTTTTCACAGAAATAGAAAAAATAATCTTAAAATTTGTATGAAACCATAAAAGACCCTAAACAGCCAAAGCAATTTTGTGGGGAAAAAACAAAATAAAACAAAATTTAGAGGTATCATACTATCCATCTGAATTCAAAATACACTACAACACTATAGTAATCAAAACAGCATGGTACTGGCACACAAAAAAAGATGCATAGACCAATGGAACAGGTTAGAAATCATATAAATAAAGCCACAAATTTTATAGACAATTTTATAGACAATGCTCTTGGCAAATATGTCAAGAGCATACAATGGTGAAAGAGCAGCCTCTTTAATAAATGGTATTGGGACAACTGGATATCCACATGCAAAAGAATTGAAATTAGACCATTATCTCCCACCATGCATAAAAATCTACTCAAAATGAATTAAAACTTAGACATAAGACCTGCAACTGTAAAACAACTAGAAAAAAGCCTAAAGAAAAGCTCTATGACATTGGTCTGAGCAATGGCTTTTTGGATACGAACCCAAAAGCATAGGTAACAAGCAAAAATAGGTCAATGGGATTACTTCAGACTTAAAAGCTTTTGCACAGCCAAAAAAACAATCAATAGAGTGGAGATACAAGCTATGAAATGGAAGACAATACCTGCAAACCATACATATGATGATAAGTTAATATCCAAATTGTATAAGGAACTCAAGTCAATAGCAAAAACAAAAAAACTGCACAGATAATTTTCAAAAGAAAACATTCAACAAGCATACGACAAAATGTTCAACATAACTAATTACCAGAGAAATTAAAATGAAAATCACAGTGAGGTATCACCTCCCACCTGAAATAATGGGTATTACCAACAAGAAGAACAAGTGTTGTCAAGGCTATAGAGAAAAAGGAACTCTTGCACGCTGTTGGTTGGAATGTAAACTAGGAGAGCCCTTATGGAATGCTGTGTGGAGGTTCCTCAAAAAATTAAAAATAGAAATGCCATATGGGTTCCACTAATGAGTCAAAAGAAATTAAATCAGTATGTACAAGAGGCAGCTGCACTGCCATGTTCATGGAAGCGTTATGGTCAAGATATGGAATAAACCTAAGAGCCCATCAATGGATGAATACATACAGCAATGTGGTATCCATACACTACGATATAATATTCAGCCTTAGGAAAAAAGACAATCCTGTTACTTGCGACAACATGGGTAAAAGCAGAGGATGTTGGGTTGGGTGAAATAAGCCAGGCACAGAAAGACAGATACCGCCTGGCTGACAAACCTACAAAGGTCACACTCATGGAAGTGGAAAGCAGCATGGTGATTACCGGAGACTGGGAGAGAAGTGTGCATTGTTCAGAGGATACACAATTTCCATTAAAAAAGAGGAACACTGGCTACTTGGAAGGCTGAGGCAGAACGATCGCCGAAGCCCAGCAGGTTGACACTGGGATGCCGTGAATGTGCCACTGCACTCCAGCCTGGGCGACAGAGTGAGACTCTGACTCAAAAAAAATAAAAAAAAGGAGGATCGCGTTTAAAACAGTGGTCCCCAACATTTTTGGCATCAGGGACCAGTTTCGTGGAGCGGGCGGGAATCATCAGGCAACAGATTCTCTTAAGGAGCACTCAGCTTGGATCTCTCACATTCAGTTCTAGGAGGGTTCCCGCCTATGAGAATCTAATGCCGCCACTAATCTGACAGCACAAGGGACAGGGGCTGTATCACAAGCGATGGGGAGTGGCTGTAAGTACAGATGGTGCTTCTCTTGTTGTTTCCTTCTGTCCTGCGGCCCAGTTCCTAACAGGCCATGGACCGGTACTGGTCCACAGCCTGGGGATGGGAGCCCCTGGTTTAAGAGTTCTATGGTACAACACGGTGAGTATAACTAATAACAATATGTTGTGGCTGGGTGCGGTGGTTCACACTGCAATCCCAGCACTTTGGGAGACAGAGGCAAAAGGATTGTCTGAGCCCAGGGTTTGAGACCAGCCTGGGCAAGACCTCATCTTTACAATAAATCAAAAAAATAGCCGAGGCATAGTGGTAGCCTGTGGTTCCAGCTACTTGGAAGGTTGAAGCAGAAGGATCACTTGAGCCCAATAGGTTGAGGCTGCAGTGGCCGTGAGCGTGCCACCACACTACAGCCTGGGTGACGGAGTGAGACTCCAATTCAAAAACAAAAAACAGAAAACCAATGTATTGAATTCTTGAAAACTGCTGAGAGAGTAAAAAAATGCTGAGAGAGTAGAAAAGCTGCTAAGAAAACAGAAAATGATAAGTATGTGAGGTAATTATATTTAATTAACTCAATTAAGTCATGCCATAGCGTATACGTACTTCAAAACAGCGTTTTACACAAGAAATATATATAATCTGCTGTCAATTAAAAATAAGTAAATGAAAAGTACACACGAGCATCAGCATAGAAAATTATTTAATATCAGACCAAATAGTACGTGCCCTTTGACAATTCTTCATACTCATAGATTTAAAAACATAAAAATACCAAAAAAAAAAGTGCTTTCATATAACGGGATATAAGAGAACATGAAAAGACATGTTTCAAATAATTGCAAATTGTAAACATGAATGTTGCTCAATCTCACTTTTGGAGAGATTCTTTATTTCTGTTTATTGAGAGCTCGTTGCTCACCCATTGGTGGCAAAACATAGAAGTCTGACAGCATGTTCTGTTGGCAAAAAATTGGAGGGAAGGGGCAGCCTTGTACACAGATGGTGAGACTGAAAAAATGGGAGGAAACTTGGCCACCTCTCGCAATATTGCATATTCAGTCACCTTTAAAGTAACAATCCCGCTCCTTGGCCCCCCTAGGAAAGCACACTGCCAAAACAGGAAATGGCATATGTACACATTTATTCACCCCAGCATTGTCTGCAATAATAAAAGGATAGAATCCACCCAACTTTTGATGATCGGAGCACTAGCTAAATAAACTGCCATTTGTCTGGAGAACAAAGAGCTACTCACCTGTAAAAGGTAAGTCAAAATGTTCAACACCAAAACGAAATGATCTCCAGAATAGATATGTGCGTAAATGGAAGCAAAACGTGTGGAGAGGTGCCTCTATGTGCTAAACGTTATAAAAAGAAAATATGAATATTCACTTTTGCTTATGTATGTGCTTCTATTGTAATCGTAAACACGAGAAAGAAAAGGCAAAAAGTAATAAAAACAATGACCTATGGGGGAAGGAGTATTTATGGATGGAGTAAGACTTCCCTGAATGTACATTGCTAAGCAGTTTCGAACTCTAAGCTTTACTAATTATAAATAAAATTACGTAAAATATTCCATCAAACTCCGAACATACCTCCAATTTAAATATCAGCACGTTGATAGGGTATCACACACACACATACACACACACACAATTTGCATTAAGTGACTCAAAAGCACAGTAGTTTCAGAACAAAGAGAGTTGCAAAAAAATTTTAATTGGCTCTCAGCTATTTTACTTCGTGCTAATATTGGTACTGCTCATTGGAAGCCATCACTAGTAGAAGATAAAATAAAGAAAAAAACAAGTTACACTCAAGATAGTCATTATAAGAGTGCACAGAATTGACGTAGTTCATGAAAAACACTGTGATCTTAAATCTGCATGAAAATAACATACCGTATTACACACACATGTGTTCCCGTAGCTGAGTTATAGAAGCCCACTGTAGACCAGAGGAGAACGCACACCTCATACAATGTTCGGCATTTTACTTGCCCGACTATTCCACTTCCCCGAGCAGACTGGGGACGCCAGGGACCTAAGGGTGTTGGGGACAGGGCTGGCTCTGTGCTGTGCCTCCCACTCCAAAGCCTAAGTAGATGGTGGGGCCACTCTCCCTCACTGGGCAGACATGCTTGATGTTAGGTGCTGAGTGGGTACTGCCCAGGAGAGGAAGCCTTGTTTTGTTTTGTTTTTTTCCTATTATCTCATTACCTTATTTCGTTATAGAGCTGTGGGGTACAAGTCAAGATTAAGCTCATAAGTAACCTACGTGCAGGTTTTTACAGCACTCGACTCTCTTTGGTTATGATTTTCTGTCTTGGTTTCCTGTCACTTCCCTGCTTCTATGGCCTGCCTGTGTCTCTGTATGCGGAGAGCATCAAAATGCTGGGTTTCTCATCGTAAACAGAGGCCTTTTTGAGAGAAAGGCCAGGTGAGGTGCTCCTGGGCCCCTCTCTGCTCCAGTCTGCCCTCTTTCTTTTGGAGGATGGCACTCAGCTCTCTTAGATCAGGCACCAGGAGATACTCCACATAATCCATTTGACATGCAGGAAATGGATGAGGACGGGCTGTTCAACCTTCACTTGCCTGCCGCCTCACCCTTCCTCTCCTGTTCTTTTTCCCATGCTCAGCCTCAAGAAAGATCCACAAGAAGAACCAGATATTCTCACAGGGGTTCGACTCTCAAGGCTTCTCCTCCCAGCCTCCGCCCTGTTCCCCAGTGATTCTCTGGGTACCCCGTCCCTGGGTCTCTCACCCTTCCCTCTGTTCTTACTTTACAGATTGAGAAAGGGCTCCCTTTTCTGAGGAAAGTATCTGTCCACACCGCCAATGTCATCCCTTTATAGAATGCAGGTAGTACAAGGCACTTTGTTTTTGACCTCGTGACCCTGATGATAATTCCACAACAGAAGAGAAAGTCACTCTCAGCATCCTTTTGCAGTGGCTTTGAGGTTGATAAAAACTGAGTTGGAACAAAAAAAATATTGTTCAAAAAGCTAGTTATTGAAGGCAAAAAATGTAAAAATAAAGTTCAATTTTACGTTAAGAAACTGTGAAAGCTTATTAACAAAATAGCAATTAAAAATGCAACTACAGCTTACCAGGACATAGAAAATACTGTGCCTATAAAAGCATAGCTAAGGTAAAATATTTAAAATTTCAGGAAAAAATTACTTTAATCAAATTCTACAAGATGTGAGTGCTGTGATGTGAAAGATTTAAAGTCGAAAACGTTTCTCTTAATTGTGTTTTTAGAAATAGAGCGCAATGGAACACTTCCTCTTTCTTTGCTTTGAAATGGAATAACATCAAAGGAAAAATGTCTACAAAAGCTTCATAGGACATGTAGGTAGAAATTTATGTTGCAAATTAGATTTTATTTTTGTATAATTACCTCTAAGGAAAATTTATATTTTCTCTTCTTCTCTGCTTTTAAATTATATGTGGCATTGTTCTCCATTTACAGAACTTTTTTCCAATATGTCCATAAACCTATGTTTTGATGAATTATTTTTAAATTGCGATGACATTTTTCTTTATTTTTATCTCCTCTACTTTCTCACCAAAGAGAAAGTATATATACTTTTAGCTCCTGCTAAGAACAAAATTCTAATCATTAGCTCACATTGTCTACTCACTGAAATTTTTGAGTTCAGATTTAGTGCGTTGATATCTTTAAAAATGTATTCTAATAGACAGAGGGTGAAAAAAGAGTTCAACGCATTTCACAATGATCTTAATTAAGGCCACAGAAAAAGAACCTTTTCGTGATTTCACTGTATATTGTTTTTTGCCTAAAAGCAATCATCTGAAAAAGAAATGGCCATTACCGCTGGGTTTACGAGACCAAGCTGTTTTCTTTTTTAAAGAAATTAGCCCATTTTTGTAATCGTGTTCATCACTACCATTAATTCACTCTATAAAGCTTACTTTTTAACCTATCACTCTCAAGTTTTATTTTAGGTGTTTTTATGACCCCCTCTCACTATAGGTACTCAATAAATGTTGTTAAGTGAATGAAGCAAAGAATCTTACGTTATCGATTCACCCTAATCAGCATACTCACGTAGGGCTCACAGCACTTTATCCCTTCTCTCCCCCCAGGACCCTTCCAAATATCACTGAAAAAGACTGATTTTTTTCTTTTCTTTTTCTAGTCTTATTGATATTTTCTTTCTTGATTTTTTTTGGCATTTTTTTGTTCTTTGTGTTCCCGCAAAGAGAAGACTGGGGCAACTTGGTTCTTCATTTATATTGATTTTCCTTTTCTTCTTTTGTATTTCCGTAGCTGTATATTCAAGCATCTAATTTCTTTCCAGCTTCATTTCAGAAGGTTCCTTTATCGCCTCAAATTGATTTCTTTAAATGGAGTGGGTCTGATTCTTTAAACATTAGACACTGTCAAGTAAAATTTGAAAATCAATGACTATTTGTTGTCTATTATCTGTGGGTCTTTTATCTGTGAGTTTTCTGAAAATATTATTTTTTAAATTTTTAGCATTAAATGTCATTCCTCTAGCCAATGCAATATTTAGGTGTAGGGCTGGGATATTATTCCCCAAACAGCTCCTGTAATCAGCATCATTATACATAAACAAAACATCTGATGTCATTGTTTCCAAGTAAAGCAGTACACTTCAAGCTCTACAGAAGCGCACTATTTTACTTCATTTTCTTTATACTCCTTGATAATTATAGAATTATATGACATAAATAGCTTTTATTAAGTAGGATTTCGTAATGGCTATTGGCTATTTTAACCATCAGATAATAAGCTGTAGGGCAAATACAATAAAACACTCACTATATAAAGCGGTGTACAAAGAGAGAGAAGATTCTTTGGGGTAGGAAGGATGGCTGCCTGGAAGGAAGGTAGGGGGAAGGAAGGTTTCCACAGAGATCACAACTGAGTTAAATCTTCAAGAGGAATTAGACATGTGCCTGGTTGAACAGTGAGAGCCAGAGGCTCCCTGAGCATAAGGAGTGGAAGGTGTGAATGGACAGAGTGGTCAGAGGACATGGCTCACTTAAGAAGGGCCAGGAGTTAAGTAGAGGCAGGGCATAATAGGTAAGAGCTGTATGGGGAGGACACTAAGAGCACAGATAAAACAGGTGAGAACATGTGGATGCGATGTAACGTGAGAACCTGAATGTTATCTAATGTATTCTCCCATGTACTACCAGTGTTACCTTCTAAAAACTCTGCAATGGTTGTAAATGGGAGAATATGTTAGACAACTAAAACTTGAGATCAGAAAACCATCAGGGTAATGTGACCCAGCAATTCTTCTATTGGGAATATAGCTGGAGGAACTCAAATTATTCTACAAAAAAGATACCTGAGCACATATGTTTGCTGCAGCTCTATTCACAATAGCAAAAACATGGAACCAACCGTGTTGCCAATCGAAGCTGGACTGGCTAAAAAAAAAGTGGTACATATACACGATGGAATATTATGCAGCCATAGCGAAGGACAAATATATGGATTTTGCAGCAACTTGGATAGATTTGGAGTCGATCATACTCAGTGATTTCTCACAGAAGCAAAGAATAGAGTTCCATATGTTCTCACTCATAAGCTGACCTTGAACAATTATAATGCTATAAGAAAGTGATTGGCAGTAATGGAAAACTGTCAGGGGAGGGAGGGTAGGATTGGCAGTTGAGGGAAGTTGTTAGGGGAGGGAGGGGCATACCTCATCAACAAGGGTCCCGGCATGATCAATGTTTATATACCTAACCCTAAATTTACCCCACATCTTTATAATAAATTTAAAAAGTATATCAGGGTATGTTTTGATAAATCAAACAAGCCCTAATGACAACCAGGATGGAGGCCATGGGAATTAATGCAGAGATGAATGGACAGGCTCAAGAGGTGTTAGAGAAGGAAGAGCTATAAAATGGGTACGTCTTCATTCATCTCTTAAATATGCAAATAAGGAACAAGGTGACATTTTTAGACCGACTGGAACAGCACAGTGACAGTTAAGCTGTTAAGATTTAGAAGCAAATTTTAGGGTTCCTATATTAAGCTCTATTATAGACAGGAAATTATACCCGCCAAATACATATCCAGTGAGAAATTAGTTACATGTGTGTGAAGTTCACATAACTGGGCTGAAACAGCTGACTTCAGGGCTCTCTACCTGTTGGTGGAGGCTAAAAGCAGGAGAGTAAATGAGATGACCTGGGCAAATGGTACCTCTCAGAAAGGGGAACGAAATGAGGGTGGAACTTTGGAGAACCCCAACAGTCATGAAAGAGGATTGTGTAAGATGGATAGACATACCCGGACGTAAGAAGAGAACCAGAGAAACAAATGCCATGAAACTAAGACAAGATGTAATCTTCGGGGCGAAGGAGCAGCTGATTAATGGGGACCCACGTACCATGTGTTTGAGGGACCTCTTGATTGGAAAGAATCATTGGGTTGAGCAGCAATAGTTATAATGGTATACAAGAAAACCACTTCCGTGGACTATCCCTTTAAAAAAATGTATTTCTGTTTTCTGAAATAATGTTCACAACATGATTTGGAAGACTCACTAATTCTAAATTAAATTTCATATATTTTAAAAAATTTTTCTCATAAAAATATTAGAGGGAATTTCATCACTGTCTCATAGCCAGTAAGATGGGAAAAGTTGATGGTGTCGCTTCTAGGGGTCCAAGATGTCTCTTTAGTGAAAGATTAGGTTCAAGTAGATAATAAGGAGAGATTATGTTGAATCTTGTAACAAAAAGTTAGTGTAATAACCAGAGCTGAGTAAGAAAAATGGCTGAGAGTCTAAGAAGTCATGGACATAACAAAAAATTTAAGTAGTTTCTATGTGACAGGCCCTGTGATAGACACACACACACACACACACACACACACACATACACATCAGTAAAGAGGTAATCCACATTATCTAATAAGAAACTATTGTAGTTCGTTTTGATTCTTACTGCTACTTTCTTAATTTCCATCTTCCTGGTGGCATAAACAGCATATTTTAATTGTTGTTACTACTTAATTGCACAATGAATCTTAATGTCAGGGATTATGTTTTCGAGTCTGTGTGACACCTCTTTGTTGTTACAGTTTTTATGACCGAAGCAAACGGTGACAACTTTATTGGCCTATACTGGCTTGATGACGAAATAAAGGAGCCTACCAATATTAAAATTTGAAACCTATTAGAGACTAAGGATTTGCCTTTGATTTCTAATCTCTCCTGCCCCTTGGCCCAGACTTTTTGGATGACACTCAGGGCTTGAAGGGGTTCCAGGCCTCTGGCAGTTGAAAAACCTGAGGCATGCTCCTGGTATCTGGCCCGCTTACAGTATCTCTATGCTCCTGCAAGATGCCACCTGGTGTGAGTAGCTGTATTTTTATCCATAATTTATTAGTGAATTGCTACCGGAAAACCATGCCTGTGTGTGAGGACACCCTGCCAGAGAAACCCCAAGAACTATTACTTTACTGAACAAAGGGTTTCTACAGCGCACACATGTGAGGTGCAGAATTCAATAGCACGCCCGTCTTCTTCATTGTCAAGGAGCTTTGTGATAACATAATGAAAGCGACATTTCCTTGAATTTGACACTCTACATATCCTTTGCCACACCAAATGCTCTTTTTCCAAATAATAGTCTTAAAATATACAAAGTTAATAGGGAAAAAAGCAATGTGCCCACACTTCACATGGTAAGTACTTACTAGTCAAAACCGCTTATTATTACATAAAGGTAAGAACACCTTTGGTGAAAGATACAGTTCAGGGAGGTATTATAGAGAGAATAGGATGTTTTGAATAGACCATCCAAAACTTAACATAGATATAGGTTGACTTTGCAATTTTTTAAGGAATTGAATGCTATCTGAAGTTACTCATACCCCCAAAGCACCATCACCATCAAATCTTATTTGGCTACATTAATACAGAAGATATCTATTGCATTTGTGTCTTAAAGACAATGCAGCAACCCAAGAATAAAACCCAATGTAAAAAGCATTATTATCTGTATTATCCTTTGATGCCGTCTTTGAACGAATAGATTATATTGGATCTTGAGTTGCAAAGCTGGGGTAAAAATAGGTACAAAATTATAGCAGCTTTTTAGAAATATTTATAGATAGAAACTAGGTAAAATTAGTTATATTTCAACTTTTATTTGAGAATTATAATTACTGCAATTAATCTTTATTACATGGAGATATACAAATGCATTTGCATATAGTTTAAAGGAAGGTAAATACATTTATATTCAGAATTGTGTATATCAATGTGTTTGTATTTATATTTCTGTCCCTCACAGTTATCTCCATATAGCTAGTGTCATGCTTTACTTCACATTATACGTTCAGTATCTGGCAAAATTTTGGCATTTAAATGCATATTAATGGAAAATTTTCTACTCCTAAGTATATACCTCAGATGCCTAAGAATCTTTATTTTCATTAAATAATTACATAACACTAGAATGGAAAGGAATGAATATTAAGGTCCATAATACCCATTATATAGATGAATAAGATTAGTTATAAGAAGATAATGTGGACTCGGTGCCACACAATACTTATTTTTAATGATATATTTTAAAGTATTTGGTAGTTAAAAGTCATTGTAGTGACTAACCAAAATGTATTCTAAAGTAAGTCCACACACATTTTTTCAGCAAGTATACCATTCCAGTTAATTCTGAGTGTAAGTGCCACTTGTGTCCATGCCACTTATATGTCCTATCTCTAGAGTTGCTAGCTTTTCTCGAGTCTCTGGCTCAGTCTCTTCAATTTCTTGGTTATAGGTCTCATCTCTGTCATCTACTGCTTTCATTCTCTCATGTTCACTTCATGCATGGCTACCTGATTAATCGTGTTTTAATACATCACAACATCACAGGGACTTAAAGATTCTCTCTGATATTTTCCCCCAAGATCAGTCATTCCAACTTGAGAGCTTGTCCTGTTTCCATAAAGTCCCCTACAGAATTGACTGTGAATACTGCTTTTGATGTTGATCTGAGTCGCTGGAACAATTTATAGAATTTTAGAGTTGTTTTTTTTTTTAACTGTATGCTTTTGTTCTACGTACATTACATGTATCACATTGGATGAATTCAGCTTCTATATTTGTACAGCATTCTGTACTTTGTTTTGGTCTTCTCATAAAAAAATAGTTCTCAGACCTCTGGACTCTAGCCTGACACCTTTCCTGGTTCCGAAGGACAGTTCCTTCACTTCTTATATTTTTTTCACCATCCATGTAGGCTGAGAGTCCCAGACATGTAACTACACAATTACCAACCTCCCGCCTCGGAGTGATTCACTGAACTAATCCTCACATTCTGTTTCAGATTTTATGATGAACTACAGACGGGCGTCACACAGAAATTTTATGTGAGACAAAGACATTACTTGAAGAGAAACACATAAAAGTTATGTTCATGAAAACAGAGACGCTGATTTTTTACTTTTCTGCTCTTTCTACTTCAGAAATAGTAATGGTACTGCTCATTTTTAAACTTTCTCTGGTTGCTTAATTCATTCACTACCTAAGTCATTCAACAAATATGTGTTGGGTGCCCAGCACGTGCCAGACAGTATTCCTTCTGCAGACACTATGCAGACCTTATATGGTGGGAAAGATAAAAATTAAACAAATCTACAAGTAGCATGTTTAGGGAGGCAGGTGGTGACGTGTTCAGGGAAATTAAACAGAAAAGGGACAAGGGTAGAGAGTAGCCAAGATGCTGCTTGCCTATAGCGTCTTCAGCTCTCACTCATAAGGTGAGATGAGGTGAGGTGATAAAGCTTAGAAATAGGTTTATTTCCATGCAGCATCCTTGATAAGATGTTCTAGACAGTGGGAGTGGAAGATGCAAATGCCCATGGGTGGACATTGCGCTTGGCCCTTGACCTGTTTAAGAACTGGACTGACTGACAGTAGGAAAGTCCCAGTAAACCGATCAAACAGAGCTGGATAGTTCCAAAATTATAAGATGTGACCAGAGTAAAAACAAGGGCCAAGACCAGGTCAAATTCCATAAACTGTTATGAGAGCTTTGGCTCTGACAAAAAAATGGTAGCCACTGGAAAATTTAACCAAAGGAATGACAGAATCTGATAACTGTGATGAAAATATCCAGAGTAATGGTAGGTAGGTTAATGGTGGAAGCTCAGGGACCAATTAGAAATTTATTGCAAAAATACAGAGAGATAATGGCACTTAACCAAGGCTGTAGGGATGGAGGTGGTGATATATGATTGGATTCCAACATATTTAGAATGTAGGGCCATCATAATTTGCTGATAAAACGAAGATGGTGTGTAAGAAAAAGAGATGTCGATAATGTCTCTAAGGTTTTTGGTTTGCACAACTCAAAACTGGAAATGTGGAGTTGGCAATTACAGAAACGGGAAAAAAGAGTAAGAGATGTGAATCTGGAAGAAAAATCACAAGTTTAATTTTGAAAGTGTTCATTCTGAGATACCTATTACACATTCAAGTTGCGGGGTTAAGTATGAAATTGAATACACAGATCTGGAGTTTAAGGAAAGATCTGGAGCGATCAATGCATGAGTCAACCATGATGGTACCCAAGGCCAAGGAAGTGAGGAAGCCAGCAGAAAAGAATTAAACTAATGACTGGGCACTGCAGGACTTCAATATTAAGGGCCTTGGAGAAAAAAAGACTGCAAGAGCAGAGAAAGAATGGCTCATACTGGGAAAAAAGCATGACAGTGCAGATGAAATCATTATCAGAATGACAGACTTGAAATAATAGTGTATGGATAGAATATAGCCATCATGTTTATCCACACAAGTGCATAATTTACAACCGTGTAGTATTGTATTTCTCCTAGGCTCCACTCTTTAACTCGAAAGATTTTAAATTGGTGTCAACATTGCACGTGACCCCTCTAGAATTTTGGCAACTTGTCTGAGAGTAGATTGTTAAATCCATCTATATGGAGAGGTTGTCGGGGTTGCCAAGTTGTCTGGCAGAAAGAAGAAAGTATTTTTCTTGTAGCTTTCCCAATGAATTGGGATCTGACTCATGTTGCATGATCCTTACCCCTTAGCCAGGGTTTGGCCAGCATCATTCCGCACCTCTTCTCATGGGAATTTCTCTGAATTGGATTACATTCTTAATCCAATACAACTGCCTCTTTAGAACTTTCCAAGCAACCACCTGCCTCTTTTCCATCTAGTCGACTCTAAAGTCTGCTAAAACTGGTCTGGATTTTTCCTGTTCCCACCGGGGCTTGAATTGTGAGCATGTGACCTTTCCTGGTGCCTCCCTCTTTGCTCTGCATTTTTTTTTTTTTTTTTTGAGTTGGCGTCTCACTCCGTCGCCCAGACTGGAGTGCAGTGGTTGCTCCCGGCCACCGCAGCCTCGACCTGCTGGGCTCTGGTGATCCTTCCACCTCAGCCTTCTGAGTAGCTGAAACTACAGGTGTGCGCTACCACGCCCGGGTAATTTTTTTGATTTATTATAGAGATGAGGTCTCACCAAGTTGCCCAGGCGGGTCTCGAACCCGCGGGCTCAGGCAATCCACTCACCTCAGCCTCCCAAGGGGCGGGATTACAGGCTGAGCCACTGAGCCCAGCTTGCTCTGCATTTTTACAGAGCTATCGTCTCCTTTTTTCCCACCAAAGTTTATGACCTTTGTATAGATATAGATAAACATACAGTGTCCCCTTCGATGACAATTTACTATAAGACCATGAACTTTCAAAATATACTAAGTCCTAAGATTTTAAATACACTAGAACTAATAAAAATATATACAATTAAAGTCAGAGATGATCATTTTCACATAGTCATAGTCATACTATCATGGTATCCCATAACAAATAGAGTAGCAAGAAAATTCTATAGTGACTGGAAACTGCCAGGGGAGGGGGGCACACCTCATCAACAAGGGGACCTGCATAATGAACACTTGTATACCTCACCCTGAATTGTACCCCACATCTTTAAAATAAAAAATTTAAAAATTAAATATAATATTTTTAATGTAATGTATAATTAACATTCCAAATTTAATAACTGGAATAAATTATGTAAATAATAAATTATTTGTACAATAACAGCTTACATTTGTATAGCAACTTAGCAATTATTCAGGGTTTTCACTATTAAGTGGCTTTCCAATTAATTAGTAGGGCATGATTCTGGACTCTTACGGACTCCTATACTGTTGCTAATAGGAGAAAGAAAATGGGCTTTGGGCTATCCTGTGTGTAGTCCAGAAAGTCTGCTGAAGAGGGTTCAATGCATAGATAGAATCTGAAACACAAGTAGTCTAGTTAAACAGTGAGTTAATCTGAAGGGCTAGAAAGATATGAATTATTCCAGTTTAGAAATCAAGAATATCATTTAGATCTCATTAAGTTTTTTAAAAAGCATGATCTTATAATATTCTGTATCTCACTAGTGATATAAACAAGCCTAACTAGAGAGAGAAAACAGTATTTTAGGAGTAATTCTTGACAATTCCTGTTTCCTTGCATTTAAGACAGTAAGTGCTATAGATATAACCTCCCAAATAGCTCTTAAATCTATCAATAATGTGGTGGCCACCATCCTTGTTTGGGTTACCATCCTTTCTTGCCTGGGCTGCCGTAGCAGCCCGATAATCAGCATTCACACAATGTTTTTATTCAAACAGCAAAAACAAAGTATTTTCAAATTAAGAATTGGACTAATTTCCCTCTGATTCCTGTTGCTTTCTGATTACAGACCAGTTTTTTATGCTGTATCCTCATGGTTCTTTCTAGACTGATCTCCATCCCTCCTCTCACCCTTTGCACATGATGGTCCCTTTGTTCAGAAACTCCATCCTGTCTTCCCTTTGACACACATGGCTTAGAATGCCAGTGACCACAAGCATTAGTCCCAGACTTCCCCAATGAACAGAACCTTGCTTTATCACCATCACCTTCCTCAGGATGAATCTGACACTATTCAGCCTTCCTTGTGCCAACACAATCTGATCTATGACATGTAATAGGAAATGTGGCGGAACTTCTAGGTAAGCCTCCTTGCAACATAGGAATGTGTCTTCTTCCTCTCTTTTTCCATGACTGACTACATGTACTTGTGACGGCTTGGTTCTAGCTACTGTTTTGGACCATGGATGAGAGCTTCATCTTGCGGCACTACTGAATGAGCCACAGTCTAACTGCTTCCAGAGTCTTCCTATTTGAGGAAAGAATGCACTTAAATCTTATTTAAGTTACTGTTTCACAAATCTCCAATGCTCACAGGGAAAGTAAATTTTTACTGGACGAAAATTTTTCAGATCTTGGATCAAGTGTCACTTTCGAATCCCCCTATTGGGTCAAATCTCTTTAGTGGTCAATTAGTAGTTCAGTGTTCTTCTAGTAGTCAATTTATTTTCTCAGGACACTTACTAGTTTCTGACAATAGATCCATGGCTGTGATTATTTAATTAACATTCCCCTGCTCTACTTGGTTACTTCACAAAAGTTATCTATTAAAAAACCTCACAATTCATGAGGTGGGAAAATATTACAATTTTTAAAGATACTAAAACTGAACCTCAAAGAGGTTAATATCTCAATGAGAAGTTTTCTGACTCAAGTTCAGTGCTCATTCTATTATAACATGGCTGTTCCAAAACAAAACGCCAGGCACAATTTTTTTTTAATCAGTAGGCGAAGTGCATTTTTTCTGGGTGAAAATAAAAAAAAATCATTCAACTAAATTACTGATTAAACAAAAGAGAAAACTTTAGATCTGTAGCTATTTACATTTAAAAGTATCCTCATAATATTTTTTACAAATAAACTGCAGTAGGTTTACCCAACATTTTCACACAGTGTTCTTCAGTCTTCTTGGAAATTATTGTACTCAGAAATTAGTATAATTCTCCTATCTTTGTATATCAGGAAACTGAGTTTTAATATTTTTAAGTGACTTGGCCAATGCCACTTAGCCCCAGTGGCAAGACTGGGCCTTTCACCAAGAGTTTCTGACCCACTGTTCCCCACTATATCTGCCTTCTGCAAATGAAGGGTATACACATACCCACCTCATGTCTTTCTGTATTTGCTGACATGGGTTTATAGAACGGTTGTGGTTCTGGCTTTAAAAGAAATTGATCAGTTTGAGGAATTTAATTAGTACCTGGCCTCATGAACATCAATTGAATCCCTATGCTGAGAAGTCGCTTTCCATTGGTCCTGCATGAAATTCTTGTATGATTCATTCTCTGGGATTAAAATCCTCAAAGTGCACTAAAAATGCTAATGCAATAGAAAAGGCTCAGTATATTATAACTGTGGATCATTAATACTTTAATAATAATGAAAAAATAGTAATAAAAAACAGAATTAGAAACATTGAGCCAAAGGACTCTTAATAAAAGACACTCTTTGGAATAACCTAAAGCACTTTTTTAAAAAAATGCATATTCCTAGAAATTATTTTTAAAAGTCTTTAGCAAAGTCTTGATATCTTAATTCCTTCAAAGCATCTCGAGTGACTTTGATGTTCTGTTTCTTTTTTAGCTAACCCAGAAATTCATCAATCTAAGAAACTACAAGGAAGCAGGGCATAGAGCGGGTACATTTCAATGAGGAAAAGTGTTTAAGAATAACCAGGAGTGTGCCATGACAATATGAGATTGAATAAGTAACTGGGGAATAAGGAGGAAGAATCAAGTGGTCTGACGAGAGGGCATCAAAGTCAGAAAAGATTAAGAAGAATGTAAGCAAACTTCAGAATGAAATCCTGCAACTAAAAATTTTTATTGGAGAAAAACTTATCCGTGTGTACATAAAATTTGACAACACTCTATGTAAATGCTATGTATAATCTAGTATATCGTCTCCTGCTTATTATTAGCATGTTAATCATCGATGACATAAGTCTTTATTAAATAAATATTAAATAAAGTTAAAGATGCAAATATAAACTAAAAAACTCATGAAATGCAAGCAAAACCATTTCCCTAATGATGCTATATTAAGTTGGATACATGCAATGCCTTGGATTACAAGTTAGGTGGAAAAACACTAATATATTCAGTGTATGTGATACAGTCATGTTAATGACGGTAATGAAACCCATAACTTCTGTAGGTCTTGACTTTTCTATTTTTAAAGTTGCAGCCTTAATATTGCATTAGCATATCCTTTCCATTTGATTTAGAAATGTGCTTCTAAAGGTTGTAAATTGACATGACATTACTTCTTTTGCTTGGTGGTAACACCATGACTTCATGATCACTGACTATTTGGCACTAAGAAAACAGGATTTTGAAAGAGGTTCAGGCGTATATGTGTGCCTGCTAAATACTAATGTGGCAGCTGCCTGGAGCCTGCAGCCTCCTCTGGATTAAGAAGAAAATAAAATTGAATATGTAAGTCCTCAGCCTTAACTTAATCGCTTATAAATCACTGGTGACAGAAAACAAAAATGCTCATATTCCTTTTTGCAACCTAGAATTAATTATATACTTTTTTAAAATATTATTTTTCCTTCTCTTTTTCACCTTCTCTGACATTAACTTATTCAGTAAATGGTACTGGGAAATCTGGCTGACCACATGCAGAAGAACGAAACAGGACCCCTACCAATCACCATACACAAAAATCAACTCCAAGTGGATCAAAGACCTAAATGTAAACCCCAACCTATAAGAATCCTGGAAAACACAGGAGACTCCCCCTTACAGAAATTGGAATAGGCAACTAATTCCTGATCAAAATTCCAGATGCACATGCCATAGGGATAAGATGGACAAGTGGGACCTCATCAAACCGAAGAGCTTCTGCAAAACAAAAGAAACCATCAAGAGAGCGGGGAGGCAGTCCACAGAATGGGAAAAAATATTTGCCAACTGTATATCTGACAAAGGCCTAACATCCAGGATGTCCAAGGTACTGAAACACGCTGAAAAGGAAAAAAAATCAAACAGCCACATTAAAAAGTGAGCAAAAGACATGAATAGACACGTCTCAAAAGAAGACATATGAGCAGCCAACAGACACATGACACATGAAATAATGCTCAACCTCACTAATCATCAGAGAAATGCAAATCAAAACCACATTGATATACCACCTATCTCCAGTCAGGATGGCCATCATTAATAAAACAAACAACAGATGCTTGTAAGGATGCAGATTAAAGGAAAAGCTTCTACACTGCTGGTGGGAATGCAAACTAGTTCAATCTCTTTGGAAAACAGTGCGGTGATTTCTAAAAGAACTAGAAATTGACCTTCCATATGACCCAGCAATCCCTTTCTGATAATATACCTAGAGGAGCTCAAATCATTCCACAAAAAAGATACCTGTGCACGCATGTTATTGCAGGACAATTCACAATAGCAAAAACACGGAACCAACCGTGCTGCCCATAGAAACTGGACTGGATTAAAAAATGCGGTACATATACGCGATGAATATTATGTAGCCATAAAGAAGGACACACATGTGGACTTTGCAGCAACTTGGATGGATTTAGAGTCTATCACACTCAGTGATCTATCTCAGAAATAAAGAACAGAGTGCCACATATTCTCACTCATAAGTGGACCCTGAACATTTACCATAATACTATAAGAAAGGAATTGGCAGTAGCGGGATACTGCCGGGTGGGTGGGTGGGGGACACAACATCAATAAGGATACCTGATCTCAAACCAGGCAAGTGGGGACCAAAGGGAGGCCCAAACTTTGCCTATGCGATGACGACTTGTATACCTCATCCTGAATTGTACCCCACATCTTTAAAATTAAAAAAAAGGTTCACTGTGTTCTTCAGAACTAGCATCAACTAAGTGTATTTTTCATTTAATTTGCAGTACAATTTTCCTCTTAGAATTACTATTCTGTGTCATTTCAAATTTACTTGTTCCTCTAATAGTCTCGACTTCCCTATCCTATATTTGATTTCATATGTTCTATCACCTATTGCTGGTCAAATAAACCATTTTGCATTGTGAAAAAAAAAAATACCCAGTGATCTATCACAAAGAACTGAGTACCACATGTTCTCCCATATAAGTGGACTCTGAACACTTATCATGATACTATAAGAAAGGGATTGGCAGTAGTGGGAAACTACCAGGGGAGAGGGTGGCACCTAACATCAGTAAAGGTACCTGATCACAAACCAGGCGGAGTGGGGACCCAAAGGAAGCCCAAACTTCACCTGTGTGATGACCACTTGTATACCTAATCCTGAATTGTACCTCACATCTTTAAAATTAAAAAAAATAAAAACTTTAAAAGGCATTAACTATACTCATTTTGGTTTTGGGAATCTGCTAATTCCAAGACATAAAACTTACAGCTAGAAGCAAACTTACAGGCCATCCAATTCAACTATTTAGACATCAGGAGACTAAGCCCCTGGGAGATAGAGTGACCTGTCTAAGGTCACACACCTTGTGGTTTACAGAGTAGGATTAGACCCACCTTCACAATAGCCTGAGGCTGGTTTTGACTAAATTTCTCCAGTTCAGACAGCACCTAAAGACCAACATCTATGTTCACAAAAACAAATTGTGCCTAGGAAAATTTTAAATAAATAAAAATCATTCTAACTAACCTTAATTAGTTTTTGATTTATTGCTGACCATGCTTTAGCCATTTTCCATGCTCTATGGTTTTGGTTCGGGTTTACTTTTTAGCCCGGTCAGAACCTCTTCCAATTGCCTGCCCTTCATCCCTTTTTAAGAAACAGACATTGCCCAGGCGTTCTTCATCTCTCAACTTGGCTTTTTCCCCTCTTAGCAGTGCGGCAGTTTTCAGCATTATTTCCAAAGAGATCTTCTCTAATTATTGATTTTGCAATGCTTCCTAATAAGAAAGTGTCATTTGCACAATAGTTTCAACATAAGTCTGAAAGCTGTTTACCGGGAGCTCTTGGTTCTTTCATATCTTATTTATTGAGCATTTCCAAAATTCTGTTTTTAGCAATCACTTCCTGAGCCCTCACTGCATGCCCTGCCCAGTGTCAGACCTTGAAGATATCGAGATCGACACGACATGCTCCCTGCTCTCCACAAGCTTCCTATGATGGATCTGATTACCCTGCCACTCAGTTATTCAAAGCCACATCTTCAATGTTCTCCCAAGTCACAACACAATTTAGGAATGTGCTTACGCCTCCTGTCAGAATCACCCATCCTCCAACTCACTGGCCTAGTACTTCTTGTTGATTTTTTTACTCTTTTCTACCTTAGAGAAACTGTGTATCATTGTAAGGTGATGACACCCAAGCTGAGAGGGCTTGTGTGTACATTTTACCTATTCCAAGAAGACACCTGGGGTCTAGCAGGGAAAGATACTGCTTTATTAAAACTTACAGGAGACACGACTGGCAGCAGGTCAGGGAAGAATCTGTACCCAGGGGCAGTGCAGAAAGAGGTTTTATAGGCAACACGTTAGCCAAATTCCTATTTGACGTTTATGATTACATTGATGAGGAGTGACGGCCACGTTGCTTTCAGCTTTGCTTGGTCACCTGCACCCCATGACTCCTTACTGGTTATAGGCACACCCTTCAGAGACCAGCTTGGCCAGAGGTCACTCATGAGGGAGGAAGCAGGAAGGAGAATGGTCCAGGGGGAAACCGCGCATGTCTGGGCAACACCTCTCACTCATCATGGTTTAAGAACAAAACTCCAGAGTCAACCTTTCTGGGCACATATCAAACGGTGTCTTTTGTACATATAATCTGTGTGTCCTCAGAAATTGTACTTAACCTCTCAGAGCCTCTTTTTCTCCATCTGCAAATGAAAATGATGTTAGAATCTACCTCACAGGATTGTTGAGAGAATGAATTGAGTGACTATAACACTTAGGAGAGCGTTTGGTTTCATAATTGTGTGTTGCATAAGTATGGGTAACATATACACATAAAATACATGAGTAATATATACACAAAAATGTCAGTAATATACATAATAAAATATAAAGGTGTTAATAAAATATATAAAATACAAAATAAATAAATAAAATACAAATTATTGGTAATTTGCACATAAAAAATATGTGCTAGTTACATATTTGTGATTATTATTTGGAAAATAAAAAGCAATTTTTTCTTTTCCCAAATTCCCTTTGTCTACTAATTTTAATTACATATTTTACAGCTTTTCTTTCTTGAAAATTTCTGCAGTTACTTAACTGAAATATTTACGTGATATTTGCTTAGTTAACACTATAATTCCTGTGCTTAGCAAATTATAATCTTGTCTTTTCATATTCGGTTGTCCTAGTTTTAGATTTTAATTATATTATCTCTGAGATTGCATATAACATTCCAAACATATTGGGATAATTTTTTCTCACTGACTCAAGTGACGAAAACTCAATCTTTATATAAAACTACGAGTTTACTCATTTGCATGGAAACCCTCTGTCTTCCGTGCTTCCTTGGTTTTCTCCTCACCCCTCACACTCTCTTGTCTTGGGCCTGACCGCTGTTAAGGGCCAGTGCCAAAGACCGTAGCTAGCACTTTCCAATTCTGCACTCGGTGGATCAAATACTTGTAAAGGTCTTATTTTCCTTGTTAATGCTTTATAGGTTTTATCAACGTACCCTCTTTGTTCCTTGTCCTCTTTCATTTCTTCTTTACATTTCTTAATCACCACAAAATAGATCTTACACATATATGAGGGTATATAGAAAATTTGTATGTTAAACACACACACACATAGAGTTCATACATTTTTTCACACCCCGTTGTCACTCACAAAACCCCATCCATGACTGTGCTTATTAGGTGATGGTTCACAAAGACGAGAGCAACAGAAATTCTGATTTTGGGTTTGCCTCACCTGAGATATTCCTTCCTTGTAAAGCATATCACTACTGCAATTAATCTCAATTGTCACAGCAACTAAATTTTAATTTTAATAAAATGGCATGCTCTCTAGTTGTATTTATAGTTTGAATACCAACAAGGAGTCATAGGTTAATTCACAACAGGTGCTGGTCAAGCTAGCCACTGAAAATAATCCCAAATATTTGTGTAACTCTCACTTCTTTACACACTGCCCTAGGAATAATCAATTTTGTTACATAATTTACATAATATAAAATATATCTGCTTATCTAAGTCTTTCTACCTCTTGCCTTTTAACACTAAAGTAAGAGTCATTTTGTAAGAATTTTATCAAATCTAGCCAAATGTTTTTATAACCACAGAGAATACAAATCAATAAAACGTTAATATTTGGACAAAAAATAACATAAACTGTATTTCACAAGCTTTATTTTTCCCCCCAAATTATGGTTAATTCTTAAATTTAACTGTGAACTTTCTAACAACCAAAACAAAACAAAACAAAACAAAAAGCCATACACCTGTCACATACTTCTCAGTTAATACAAAAGAAAAGTACACTGCAGCCTCAGAGGTAGTGAAGCCTTTCAAGCTATTAATTCTAAAGGAAAGTTTTCACTTGGGTTTTATAAAAGTGTAGTGGATAATGTTTTCAATATCATCTATGTAACATTTAAAAATCTCTAAGGATGTTTCTTGTGGAATTTTTTCAGTGAAAACTTATGAAATTACACCAAAATGGAGCAATGAAATACATTTTTCAAATGGATCTGGAAGCTTATTCGTCACCCTAATCATCATGGAATGGAAAAACAAAACAAAAAACAAAAACAAAACAGAAGGAAAAACTAAATTGTGGCCACTGTAAATATGACAGGCATATCAAACTTTATGATGTCAGCTATGGAAGCTTAGGTCAGTTTTTAAGTGCCATGACAGTAGTGTAAGTTGATGAATAAAAACACCAAGGAAAGTCTAGAAGGACCTGGTTTGTACTACTATGTTACCCACTATTCCCTCGAGTATGTATCCAGTAGGCAACTTCATTGTTTTGACTCAGTATTTGAATCCCTTTCCTAGGTGTGGAGTCTTCAAAAAATATCACCGAATTTTACGCTACACTGTTAGGAGACCAGAAGAATACGGTTCAGGAAATCATTTTTTTCTTACCAGGGTGATTCAAAAGCAAAGTTTTAAATATAAAGGTGAATGGACTGATTGATCAAATATTAAACGTTCATCATATATTGCTCATATCATAAAAAGTTCAAGGATGGATTGTGCTGAATATGAATGTTGACTTCTCACCCACCTCGGAGGATGGGTCTAAATCAGTCTTCGAAATTCTGTCTCCCTTTCCAGGGATCGAGTCACGGCAACGTAAAGTTTGGGATATAAGGAAGCTCCTGGGAAAAGCTGCCTCAAAGTGAAGAAGGTTGTCGTTTCTAGATGTGATCCCTTCTATCGACCTGAGAAGGAAACCGACACTGAGCATGGGAAACACTTTACCAAACTGGAAAAATGCAAACGCCTGCATTCTAGAACAGAATGGAGCCATGGCACCAAGCATCTCTGAAGTCCACCCTCTCTCTGGACATTTTATAATAATGTTAGTGTCCTTCCTCTCCTCTCCCCTCTAGGAAATACTATATTTTGAGGCATCTCGTGTAAAACCAATTAATTAGTAACCAAGTGTAACCATGCCAATGAGCAATTAATATGATACCAAAAGGCATGACATACTAAATTTGATCTTCCTGAATCGTAATATTACTTGGTTGTACCTAATAATTAGAATCTACTAATTTGTGTTTGAAATATTGCTCATTTAGTGAACTTAATGAATTAATCTGTTATTGTTGTCAGAATGATAGCCTCTATAAACAAAAAGCTTAACTTTCAACTGTGTTTCATGAATCCTTATTAATGGTTTAACAAGATGTGAAACAATCAAAACAACTATCAGATTTACAACCCCATTAACTGCTGATTGGTAGATAAATGTTAATTTGTATGCTGCAATAAACTTCATCCTAGTACCAAAAACACATTCATGAAACCATTGGTACATACCATATTCTTTTAAGAAGTTTTTAGTGCTACTCTTCAACTCAAACAATGAAAAAAAAAATGAAAATATTAACTAGAAAAGATTACATTGCCTAGCTTCGTTTTTCAAAGAAAGAGACTTCAAGTATATGCACACAAACATATGCACACACACGTCACCACCTCATGCAGAAAGAGACAAAGAGAGAGTTCTTTCTCATCTTGTGTTAATTTATGCACACATAAGTATAAATATACAACATATGTACCAGTCAGACAATATATGCATGTTCCATACACACAATGTCAATTATATCCAACTTATGCTGCATAATAAAATAATTAATGTTTGAAATAAATGATTATTCTGCATTTTCAATTTACATTTTAATTCATAAAATTATCAGGGACCTCAGCATTTGCTTCCATTTCATAGACATTTATATATGTTAATGATACACAACAGGATTCATTTCTCAAATTAATTTGACTATAAATTTAAGCATACTAAGAGTGAATATGTTACTTTGCAGACCAGAATTATGCCATAAATATATGATAAATAAATGAAAGAGTTTTAGAAATGAATCACAAATTAACTGAGTATTCATACATATTGCAGTTTATTCTTAAGTTTTAATTTTTGGTTCATAATGATTTTATTCAGCTATTACAGAATGTTCAAAGTTTTTACAATTTAAATAAAGTTATCGATACTTCTGAACTGATTACTTTTCAATTGCTACTCTTTATTCATATGATCTTATATGATTCATATTAATCTGAGAAGTTGAATGTTTTTAAAGTCATGGTAATATGTTACAAAAAGTACAATAAACTTGAAACAAGCCAAGGGCCAATTTATAACTAGTTCCACTTAATTGCATTGTTTTCACCTCCAACTAAGAGATGTAGTAACAATAAATAGCTTGCTTACATAAACAGAAGTAGTATACTCAAGAAAATTCTCCGTAGGGATACAAAGTTAGGCTGAGGTTAAACAAACATTAAATTCAAATCAGGTAATAAACTATGAATATCATGTCTAGTAATTTACAGATTATTGAAATCTGAAACTCCTATGATGTTCTAAATAATATAATGACAATCTTCATAACATTACTGAGAATATAAGTTTCAGTTTATTAATCAAATGGGAAATATATAAACTATATAAAATATATCAGAAGTTATATAAATACTCTCTAATAATTGTATTAAAATTAATCTTCTAATTATATTGGTAATTCATTTTACTGAGTTTTAGTTCAGATGCAGGAAATGTAAAAATAATTTAAATTTAATAACTATTAATAACTAAAATAAGTGGAAAAATTTCCATACATACTTGAAGAATATTGTTCCAATGAACAATAAATCTTATTCACTAAGATCCCATTCAACCCAAAAGCAGAAAGTTTGTTAAGGTCTTAGGAAACTTTTTGTGTCATTTTGTTTTAAATAAATCAAATGAAATGTACTCTAGCAAATAATATAAATTTATTTTCTGTGTGCAAAGTCATATTCTGGTAAAATTTTAAAAATGGAAACTAATCAATACTGATAAGATAAAACATTTCAATAAGAATATTTTTGAGTGAGATATTTGTGAATCTGCAATTATCTAAGCTACATAAAGACTGTCAAAAAAATCTGCGAGGTCAATAAGAAGATGTGTCAGAAGTACCAAATCCTATTTTCACTTTATTTGTATAACTTCTTCAGAAACCAAAACTTTGGGTGTGAAGAGAGAAACATAAAGCAGAGTGTCACATATCAAATTAAGAACACTTAAAAGATGTCTATCACCGGACCAACTTCACTATTTCTAACAACAGAGGATAAAACTTAGCTATTTAAATTGACAAATGATTGTCTTGGATCTTTCTTGTAGAATCATGATTAAATGACTTACCTCTCTTCACATTCATTGATCAATTATTTACAAAGTTTCACGGAAAAAATAAAAATGAATATTATGTGTGGGACTAAAAACCATTCATAGCCAACTTCAATTGAATGGAATAAACTTGTTTTACCTAAGTCAACACCTAGCTCCTAGAAGTGCAACTTCAGACAAGTTACCTGAATGCTCTTAGTTTCTCTTTCTTTGTATGTAAAACAGTGTTTGTGAATATTAGATAATGTATTATAGAAAGCAAGTATTGCACAGAGGAAACTTCAGAAATATTGGCTTTCTGTATTGGCCAGAAATTTTAGGAAGGAGGAAGTGTGTTTTAATGCAAGTCTTGAAGTCTGGAGATAGATGGTTTCAGCCTTTGATTCACCAAGAACGACCCTGAATTTCCCCATCAGTGGCATGCTGACATTTCATACTCAAGTTTATTGCCTCATGGTCCCAAGATGACTGTCGTAGCTTCAAGCACAGAGTTCATTTAAAAGCAGAAGCAAGACTGTGACAGAACAAAGTGCATTTTCTACAAAGGCTCTTTTTCTTTTATCAATGAAAGAAAACATTTCCAGGAAGCCTCAAGCAGCCTTTCTCTCCCTGACGTCTTATTGGTGAGAACTGGGTGATAAGGGTATTGCTTGTTTGCACAGAAGCCAGGGAAAACAAATATCATTCAAAACATGGCAGGACTGCTATTACTAGATAAGGTCAACCGTGGCACACCCTGACAGAGGATACATTTGCTTTCTAGAAAAAAAAAATCAGGTTCTGTTAACCAAGGAAGAAGGAAATTGGGAGTTGAGGAAGAAATACAGGAATCTGCCATTCTCTTGTAAGTGTTGCACTGGCAATGTGAGCACACCATTCACGGAAGGGAATGACTGATTCTAAAGGGAGGCCCTGCAAAGGTATCCTAGAGAGTGACGTTTGACACGGATTTTTACTAGTGGACGGGGACAGGGAGAATAGGAGCTCCAACAGTGCAAATGTGAGAATGAATTTAGTCTTAGTGAAAACATAATGGTAGCTAGTTTCTTTTTCCAACCATCCTCAGAGTTCATTCCATTCTTGGCCACCTACAATGTTTTTTGTTTGTTTGTTTGTTTGTTTTTACTTTTTAGTCACTTTGTATAATTTCACCATTCTGTTTGTCTACTGCCAGTAGTAGAAGCTGGGACGAATGGCTTGAGGAAAAAAAAAAAATCAAGGCTTTATTTTTCTTGCATAAATAA
>CAUYQG010246913.1:0-10684 GCA_963574415.1 Tarsius wallacei | reverse complement strand
AAAGAGTAGAACCCCTGGACAATTGGATGATTTGGTTTGTTCTATATTTAGGGAATGGTTTACAGAGAAATTAAAAAGGAAGGCTGGAAGGAAGGAAGAAAGTAAGGAAGGAAAAGAGAGAAAGGGAAGGAAGGAAGGAAGAAAGGAGGGAAAAAAGAAAGTGTAGTTGTATACCTAGATTCTCTGGCCTGCAGTGACTTCCCCTGGCGGGATGTGATGGGGTGTATAATCACTGAAGGCTTGTCAGCAAACATTGCAGGGAAGAGATGAGATTGTTTTTTCTAAAAGGGGGGATCTTTTTTTTAAGGAACTATCACCTGAGAATTTTATCCACATAGATGGCCAATTTACATAAACCAGAATAACCCCGCTGTTCCTTTTCTTGATTAATAGCATGGACTTTGGGAGATGTTTTCCTTGAGTTACGGAAATAATTGTTCTAACTCTCATGCTTGTTTGGCTTGTGTGAGGCTCAGCCCTCAGGTCTGCTGAAGAGAATTTAATCATGACTAAACACAAATTCTACATCCTGTCTCCTGCTTCATAGGCATTGACTAATCCCACTTCACTGTGAGTCCAGTCACAGTGATTAAGCTTTTAGTAAAGTCACAAAGCAGTTGCTCCAAATTCATTTAACATTTACCGTTTTCAAATTTCTCTTAGTATGTGAGAGTGCTGAATCTGACTTGGTTCCACCATGTGCATAAGAATATGAAAGAAAGAACCAAACATTGTTTAGCTTAAGAGAAGAGAAATTTTAGGGGACTTGTAAAGACCATCTCAAATACTTGATGCTTATCATAAGGAACACATGTTAGGATAGTATGACCCCAGAATTTAAAATAAGGGCAGAAAGCATGGGTTTCAGCTTAGTTTGTAAGGATGAGCTTCCTAATACTTAAAGCTGTTTAATAAGGAAATGCTTTGCTTGTGAGAAAGAAGATGGCTAATGCTGAAGGATACATGTTTAGACAAAGGGTGAATGATAGCTTGTTGGTTTTACAAAAATCAGGCCTCTTACTGTCTATTTTATTCTGAGACTCTATGAATCAATATACTGTATTACACAGAATCCAAAATACCAGCTATTATAAACAGCATCTTGATTTCAGAGAGCTTAAAATGTGAAAAATTGAAGGTGTTAAAGTTAGTGAAATATGGTTCATATTCTCTTATTTCACAAAGAGAATTTCTAGATCAATATAGCTTTGTAGTTTTGATCGTTTTCTTGACTTTCGTCCTCTCTTCTTACACTCTGCTTGGTCTAGTTGGTCCCTGGGTATGCCTTTGGGTTTACATATTCTAGAAAAAAAACAAAGGAAAAGATATTTTCTATTTACTCTCTAGCAATGAAGTGCGTGACCATGTGACCTAGACAAATGAGGTTTGGAGAGTTTCTTCTGATGACAGACTCATCAATAGACAAGTAGAACCATGTAAGCTTCAGATCAGAAGGTACTTAGGGCCAACAGAGGACTGTTGGCATTTGACATTTTGTTGGGATTTAAAAAAAATACTATTTAAAGTTCACTTTTCAGAACATTTAAAAATGTTATATTTTAATTGATTCATACATAAGGTTTATGTATTACATTTCATTTTAGGTAGAATAGGTACTGTTTAACAAGATAAGTAATTTTTGCCTTAAGCTTGTCCTATTAATTTGTGCATTCTTTAATGACTAGAAACCATGGGGAAAAAAGCTTATGTTGTACTTCACAGTTGCCTTTTTAAATTTATTAACATCCACCTTTTGTAATTGCAGTGACTCTTTTCCAATAAAACAAAGTTGCTCTGGAAATGGCTTCTAACCCCTGGTTCCAGAATTTCTATGCCGATGATGTTCTGTGTGTTCAGCTTTGGTGCTACCATTCCTTGCTAACTTCATAAGAAATACGACAGTCTTTCAAGTTAGTTTTTCAGTTCCTGGCTATTAGGAACTTTGGAAAGACAAATGAATATCAGAAGAGAAATGGGTCAATTTTCTGCTTGCCTATGATCACATCAAATTTAGCCTCTTGTACAGTTCTCAGACATTTTTGATACTTGTCAAATACAAAAAAAGAAATTCAGAGATCATCTTCAAACAAGATCCTCTTTAAAAACAGTGCTGTAAGATAAGGCCAATTGAAAGCTCATTTTTAGACCAAACAGCTAAAAAAAATGACACATGCAATCACTACTCCTCATTACATTTTTCTAAGCACATGTAAAAAACTCATCAGTTACTCTGAGTGCTCATTGACATGCTGATACAGTCTTTTATGACACACACCCTTGATGGCTGGGTCATTTTCCCTTTAAAGGACTGATGTGGGCGAACCAGGGTCCCGATGCTCTGTGAGGTCAATGTTCTTGCATGCTGTGTCTTGATGCCTCTTTGAAGGCATCTCTTAACTACTTTTAAGGGATGTAACAATTATGTCCAAACAGTGAACTGTCAAGGCCTCCAGGGTTAGCACACAGGCTTTTCATCTCTTGGGAAGTTTTTATAGTTATACCCATATGACCCCTTTGTAGGCAACTGAAGGAAAAGGTAAATATTTACTTCAATTGCATAATATGACTTCAAGTCATATTATGCTAACTTTTATTTGACTCCCTAATTGATATTTAGTTTCTATACCTTTGTAATTTGTAAACTATGCATAATCATCTTGTTATTTTTGTAAGGGGGAGGAATCTGGACTGAATTATGGCATTTCCGTGAAATGTCACTGATAATTTCAAATCCATGAATTTAGATAGGGAGCGAGAAAATGTAAAATGGAGCCTGTGGTTTCCTCATTAAGTGGCATTGTGTGTTGCAAATACTGTTTAGAGTCTCATTTGGTTTTAATATGGGCATGTGATTTCTGGACATAGAGGGCTGTTTAAAAAAAGGTGACACGTATGCTCTGTGAATCCACTTTACTTAAAATGGCTGGATTAATATGCAAGTAGCACTACACACAGGTGCACAGCTGTGGGAGTTTAGAGCTCTGTATTACATGCTTGTAAACTAGCCAGTTCCAGAACCCCTGCTGAATCAGACTGACCACTGACACTCAGATGATGAGTTCTACAACTAGTGCCAGGACACCAATTTTCCTACAGCATTTTTTCCCTCTCCCCTTTTCTCTTAATACCCCTTCACCTTGGTCTCTTGGGAGGACCCAGCAATATTCAAATAGTAGGGAGAATGCTTGATTTCAGAAAGAAATGAAAATACATCTGTTGCCATTGCAACAGAGAAGCAACCAGACGGCCTTTTCCAACTGGGAGCGATTTTAGGCCCCAATCCCTTTATAATGGCGAGTAAGGTCATTGTATCAGCTTTTGTTAATTTGTGAAGCCCCCAACTCCCCTCTCTCATCTGATCAAGGGCATTCCTTTACACGGGGACAGCTCAGTCTGGTAAAATAACTGACATAAGACAGACGAGAGTTTGCCGACTTTCCTTCCAACTGGCAGAAGTTAAACACATGAAACAACGACATGGTGGAGTTGTCAAAGAAGCCACAACACACTGGGGTTCAACCACTAATCCATCTCATATAATTCTCGCTGCTTAACTTCCCAGGAGTGAAAAACGACAATGAAGAAAACTCAACTCTCTCTTCCTAAGAGGCCTCCTCTGCCTAACCCCCATAGTACAGGGCCTAGAAGGCCCTTAATTGCAGATGGAGGAGCTTTTAAAGGATCACCCTGGAAGCCTTCAAAAATCCTGATTCCCAGGCTACAGCCAGGCCAATTCGATTATACTCTCCGAGGAACAGCACATTTATAAAGAAAAAAAGAAGCAGAGACTCGGATAACTCCGGTGTGCAGCCGAGTCTGAGATCCAGTGGGCTAGTCTGAGCGAGCTGGAGAAGGGATAAGTGTGGCGTCTGACAAGGAGCTGAATGAAGCTTTACTCTCCCCAAGGATGCTTGGAGGCAGTTGATATAAGGAGAAGAAAGGGAAGAAAGAACGCGAAGAAGGACAAAGTTGCAAGCTTTCGGTCTTTCTCTAAGTCAACTGGAGTCTCCGCCCACTCAGTGTGGAGAACCCAGGCTTGCATCCGCGGGTCGGGGCGGGGTGAGGGTGGCCCTCACTCCTGGGGGACTGGGCTGGGTGGGATGACTGCAGGGAGCCACCCAGCGGCGCATCCATAGCCCCGGGCGTGGGCCGTGCGCTCCCCAGGGAAGCCGGCGGCTGCCGAGTGGAGAGCAATTTGGGGGCGCAAAAGGAAGCTGGCTGGGGCGCAGGTGGCGCTCGCAGCCCCAGCCCACGGTTGAGCCAATCGCGGGCGCAAGCGCAGCCTGGTGGCGGCGGCGGTAACGGAGCGCGGGGTTCCGGCAGGAGCCGGCGGAGGCAAAGGCGGCGCCAACCGAGAGCTGCGCGCAGGCTGGAGTGAGACCCGCGGCGAGCGAGGCGAACTTGGCATGGGGAAGAAGTGGAGGGACGCGGCGGAGATGGAGCGGGGCTGCTCCGACCGCGAGGACAGCGCGGAGAGCCGCAGGCGCAGCCGGAGCGCCAGCCGGGGCAGGTTCGCCGAGTCGTGGAAAAGGTTAAGTTCCAAGCAGGGGTCCACCAAGCGCTCGGGACTCCCGTCGCAGCAGACGCCGGTGAGTGGCGGGGGAGAGCCCCGGGCTCTCCTGCCCTTTCTCCCTCTGCGCCAGACTCGAGCCCTTTCCATGGTGCTGAACTTGCCTCCTCCGGGGCTGGAGCCGGGGAACTTGTGGAGCCGCTTCTCGTGAAAGAAAGTGTTGGGGGCTGCGGGGAGGGGAGAGAAGGAACGTCTTCCCTCCCCCTTCAGCAGGGGAGAGTCTCCTGACGTCTCCGCAAAAATGGGAAACATGTTCGAGAGGCGAGGGGACTCGCTGTCAGATCATTAGAGTTTTGTAATTAACAGAGTGTGTGAGATGTGGTCGAGTGCATTGTTGTTGACTGCTGTGTATGTCCCTGAGGGTCTGTCTGTGCATTTGTTCAAAGGTACTCGGATCTGCTGAATGAGGGCGGAATAGAAAGGGCATGCCATATTGTTACTCCCTTAACACTTGCTCGTTCCATCTCACACCCCCACTATTTTAATGGGAACGTTTAATTGTTTGCAGGATGTCATTTGCATACGGAGAATAGCAAGAATATCCCAGGTGCTTATAATGCTACTGTTTAACATATACAGCGTTCAAAATACAGTTTTCCCATGTGTCAGCGCCTCTTCAGTGTCTAATTAGTGCAACGAAAGCATTCAAGTGAAATTAATATAGGCATCATATGTGTGTAGAGTGCAGTTGGTAAAACTTTAGTTGCATTTGCATTTTCATATTTGAAGATTATGTTCTCCTTTATCCTGGAGGAAGAGACCTCTGTTCTAGAGGGGAGTGCAGAACCCTCCTGTTGCTCATGGGGAAGGAGAATGCACCACTTTTAACTTCCCAAACATCATTAAGAATATCAGCGTGTGTGTGTGTGTGTGTGTGTGTGTGTGCTCGTGCGTGCACGCGTGTGTGTGTGTTTTACACCCAGGGGGCTTTATAGCAGATATTGCATAGTGAAGAGAATTTGATTAAAATATAAGAAAGGTTGGTACCTAATCATTGTATCTCACAGCAAGATTAATGTTACTCTGCTCTGTTTTTAGGAAGTTGTCATTGAAGGATAAACATTAATCCCTAAAAAGTAAGATATTTAAACATTACTTGAACAGAATGGAATATAGACACTTAACATTTTTGGTTTGTTTATTTTGTTTGCTTGTTTATGAAAGCTACCAGCAGGAAAGTGACTAAGTTTGAAATATTTTTCTTAAATATTTAGTGTGTTCGTGGGCAGGTTTTTCATCTAAATATGGCCATAATACACCTAAAATGCAATTACTTTTGTTTCAAGCTTAGAAATATTATTTGTTTAAAAATGTGGACTTGAAGATATTTTTCAAAGGAACATGTTAATCTGAAGATAGAATTTTCTGAAGTCAATCTTTTGAAAATATAAAATTGATGACATCTAGTTTTACCAATTATGTGAACTAAGAATTATTTTTCCCCATTTTTAATAGAAAGTCTAAATATTATTCTAATGAACTTCTTACGCTGTTGTTTCAATTCTGTTCAACAGGTGTGTGCACGGTCTAAATGAGGGACATATAAAATCTTCATGTAATTAGTATAAGTTAGGGTAAGTAGCTTGCAGGTTTCTTACCTGGAATAAAAATGTGAGAAAGAGCATAAGAGGATACCCTGACAACCAGAGACATCTGGAAAAGTAACCATGTCCTCCTGTTTACTAAGGGTGATGATGGTGCTATATTTCTCTGTAGTACTTGTTAATTGAAACATTAGTCATTAAGTTAAAAACCAGTTATGGCAAAAGTCTGTGCTTCTTCTCACATTGCGTGGCAAGTTTAATGGTAATTTTATTCTAAAAATCTAATAATAAGTGCTTCTAGCTATGATTTTAACTATTAAAATTTATTTTTTTACACAAGGACAATGAGGTTTTGTAAATCTTAAAGCTAGGATGGTGGTTTTTAGCAAGATTTGATTTCATTAGTTGTTTGCAAAGACTTTTGACTTCATTTGTAAGTGAGACACTCAACTTACATATGCAAATAGGAGGGAGAAATAATAATGCTTACAGCAGATGTGCTTAGAAAAGTTTTTAATCTTCAAGGGAAGAATTTTTCTCCCCCTTAAGGTGAACTGTTGCTTTCAACTTTCATTGTATTTTATGTAAGGAAATTGTAGCTTAAACTTCTACAGATTAAAGCAGTTAATATGATTAGTGCTGCTTTTTATTTAGTCTTATGAATAAATAAGATTCTGGGATGTAGCTGTGGATCTTATTTATTGTGTGTTGTGTTCAGAAGTCCGTGGCATCCATTCTGACAAAACCAAATGAGAATTTTACTCTCTGAAGACAAAATAGATGTCAAAATAGTGGGAAAATTTTGGTCAGTATTAAAACATAGGGGCTTCTTTTTACATCTTATTTCTTTTGAGGATATAACATAGTTGTTTTCTGAATACGGTTTTTGTTATTCTCTTCCATGCTTTAACATCTTGAAATCACTTCCATTTAAAGTTATTCCCAGGGAACGAAGCAATCCACAATTCTGTCCCCAATGGGCATGATTACATTATTTTTTATTTTCACTAACAATAATGCATGCATACATCGTAGTTAATGGAAGATATTTACTTCAGCAAGGAGAGTTCTGCCATATTCTTGGTTATTCGGGAGTCCTTTCTCCATGATTTGAGTCTTGGTGTTTTTGTGTGTGAAGTATAGGGGAGTTCTGTTTGAACTGACGTTGGTAATTAGATTTCCTACTTGCTTATCACTAAGTATGTAGGGATTTTCTTAGAGATTGGGTGACTCTGTGATTTTCAAACCAATATTAGAAATAAAAAAGATATATCTCTAGTAATCTTCTGGGTACCTGGTAAATGGTCTCTTAATGTTCTTTATGGAGTATGGCAGGCCTCAGTAGGATAGTATGTGCCATCCCTGCCCCCAATCTCTGGGGTTTGCTTCTGTTCTGCTGCCAGGCAGAAGCAGCATTGCCCCTGTGTGATAGCTGGAGGAGGGGGCAGCTGTTCTGAGACCTAACACTGGCATTAAAAAAGCATGTTCTCAAGTTCTGGACCACAATGGTTAGTGTGTTTAACACATCAATCCTTGTTGATTTGAAAATACAAGAAATTCAAGAGACACTCTTTTTTCATTTTAGGTTTCATGGTTTACAATGTGAGCCTATGAATTCATGTTGCTTTGTTATGATCCAATAATCTACAGTACCCAAATTATATCCCAAATCATATAATTCTGATATGAAGTAGGATT
This sequence comes from Tarsius wallacei, assembly GCA_963574415.1. Taxonomy (NCBI): domain Eukaryota; kingdom Metazoa; phylum Chordata; class Mammalia; order Primates; family Tarsiidae; genus Tarsius; species Tarsius wallacei. Next base: position 2,872 of record CAUYQG010246913.1, on the reverse strand, counting down.
TAATTACATTAATTTCTTAGAAATTGTTCCTTTCTGAGACTCACTCATAGATTATTTTTGAAATCTAAAAACAATGTTTTTTTAGTACATGTAAAGAAATTTTATATTTATTTTATTAGTATGGAAGTCATGTATTTGAATTTTGGATAGCAAATTAAGTTTCTGGATGTTAATGTTTTAAATGTTGTCTCTGTTAATTAGCTAATAGGCATAAAAGTAATTTAAAGCTCCTTTGTCTCCATACTATAAGATCTGGATTTCATAGTTCTCTTTGAATTATTGTTCTTGTTATTCCTATTATTTGTTTTTATGCTATCTGCACAGAAATGCATGGAAATCTATTATAAGATGATTCAACAAGTGTTGTCTGGCATTATAGATATCAAATGCTCAACTCAGCATGTATGTATTTTTTAATTTATTTTTTATTTTTTAAATTTTTTTAAGTTGGAGTCTCACTCTGTCGCCCAGACTGGAGTGCAGTGGCCGCTCCCGGCCATCGCAACCTCGACCTGCTGGGTTCTGGCGATCCTTCCGCCTCAGCCTTCCAAGTAGCTGGAACTACTGGCGCACGCTACCACGCCTGGCTAATTTTTTGATTTATTGTAGAGATGAGGGCTCACCAAGTTGCCCGGGCGGGTCTTGAACCCGTGGGCTCAGGCAATCCGCTCACCTCAGCCTCCCAAAGCGCGGGATTACAGGCTGAGCCACCGAGCCCGACTGTATGTATTTTTTTATCTTGGAATTTTTAATCAGCATATAAAGAAAAAAAAATCCAGCATTATGTGGGGAAAAGAGAAAAAGAATTTAGATTTCAGTTTGCTGTATCTATCCCCCTCTAATTTATATGCTATCTTTTTTAACCTCACCCTAATTTAAATTTAACTACACATTTACCTTTATTTTTAATTTATTTTTATTTAAGTAAAATATACACAGAAAATTTAGTGACTACCATTTTCTTTTTTTTCCTAATACATATTTTTTATTTTAAAATTGTGGGTTACAGTTAAGGGTTAGGTATACAAATATGCATTGTGTAAGTACCCTTGTTAATGAGGTGACTTTACCATTTTCAAATGGTAACACATTTATATATATTTTTCTTTTTTCCACTTTATCCCCCTCCTCCCCTTAGCATGTATATATTTTTAATTTTAAAAAGTGATTTCCTTCTGTAGTCCCACAACTACTTAAATGCTTGTTTTCAAACAGATGCAGATTAATTTAATCTCTGAGTAAACTCTGTAAAAGGAAAAAAAAAACAGTTCTGCAGGAGTGAAATGATGGAGTTGTAATTAGGGTTGTTTTTCAACCTTAGATAGCACACTTGCTTCCACTAATGCTATAATCACCCTTGTCAGCAGGTGCCAACCACAGACTGTCACACCTTGTGCAGACAAGTGGGAAACTGAGAGTGTGTGGAAACAGCAGCGAATATGTAGAAACAGCAGCGCAGCAGAGTAGGCAAGTCCATTTCAGCTGGCTACCAAATCACACTTTCTACAGCTGTTTGAGATGCTAGGCGGGCAGGGGGGATTCCGTGAACAAGTCTCTCATTCATTTCTGATGTTGACTTGCCTCCTTTGGGCCTAGTAGGTGATTTCCAGTTCTTCCTGCCAAAAGCTGAATTCTTCAAGGTCTTTAATAAGGAAAAGCTGAGTCAAAGGCAAAACTAAAGTCAGAAGAACTCATGTCCTAACCAATTGACAATTTGAGGATTGTGCGGATGGTAGGTCCCATGGTAGCTGTGGTAGAAACAACAGCAACTAGGTGAGAAGAATCCTTGTTTCCTTTTTCAGTGTCTCATAGGCTACTGTGGTGTCATTAAACCTTTAATGGTTTGTTCTTATTACACAGAGGGCTCTCCTGGTGAAAGCAGACCGAATCCCCTGCAGTGCTGCTCCATTACTGGATAAACCATTTCTTCACAGGTGGATCTTTGTTTACTGCCTTTTGCTCACTGTGCCAAAAACAAACAAACAAACAAAAAACAAATAAAAAAGGGACTACATTGTATTGCTCAGGACTAGGGTTGTATTTTCTAGTGATTGTGGGGGATTTTTTTTTTTGATGAAGAAAAATGATCCCTTTTGTTTAAGCATTTCTGAAAAATCTTTTTCTAGTAATTAATATCACAACTTACAAGCTTTTCCTCATCATAGTAAATTAAAACATTTAATTTAGTTTTGTCTTTTCTTTTTTTGAGTCAGAGTCTCACTTTGTCATCGAGGCTGGAGTGCTGTGGCATAGTCAGGGTTCACTGCAGCCTCGGACTCCTGGGCTCCAGCGGTCCTCCTCTCTCAGCCTCCTGAGTAGCTGGGACTACAGGCGGGCATGACTATGCACAACTAACTTTTTGATTATTTTTTGTAACGATGAGGTCTCCCTATGTTGCCTAAACTGGTTTCAAACCCCTGAACTCAAGCAATCCTCCTGCCCCGGCCTTCCAAAGTGGTAGGATTATGCATCCGAGCTAGTTTTTTTTTTGAGTTGGCATCTCACTCTGTCGCCCACACTGGAGTGCAGTGGCCACTTCTGGCCACCGCAGCCTCGAACCGCTTGGCTCCGGCGATCCTTCCGCCTCAGCCTTCCGAGTAGCCAGAACTACAGGCGCGTGCTACCACGCCCGGCTAGTTTTTTTAAAATTTATTGTAGAGATGAGGTTTCGCCTGCCCAGGCGGGTCTCGAACCCGCGGGCTCAGGCGATCCACTCACCTCAGCCTCCCAAGGCGCGGGATTACAGGCTGAGCCACCGAGCCCGGCCCGAGCTAGTTTTGACTTTAATTTGAGGGCCATGAATATTTTAGAAAATGAGTAATTCAAATATTTTAAGTTTTGGGGAGTAAAATGTCTTTGCATTGTGATGATT
>CAUYQG010246909.1:0-15725 GCA_963574415.1 Tarsius wallacei | reverse complement strand
AGGTAATTAGCTTAGGTAATAGATGATCAACCAATTCTCCATAGTCCTACACTTTAATTTTGAATTAAAAAACACATCCAGAGGAACTGATACCAATCCTATTGAAAGTATTCCAGGCAATTGAGAAAGATGGAATTCTCCCCAAATCATTTTACGAAGCTAACGTCACACTGATACCCAAACCGGGTTAAGACCAAACAAAAAAAAAGAGAACTAAAGCCAATATCCCTTACGGACACAGATGCAAAAATCCTCAACAAGATTCTAGCAAATCAGATTCAAAAATACATCTAAAAATCATCCACCATGACCAAGTGGGGTTCATCCCCAGGATGCAGTGCTGGTTCAACGTCTCAAGACCATAAAAATAAATAAATATATCAACAGATGTAAAAACAAAAACAAAAACAAAAATTATATCATTAGATGCAGAAAAAGCTTTTGAAAAATCCAACATCACTTCTTAATAAAAATCCTCAAACGCCTAGGTATAGAAGAAACATATATCAAAATAGTAAGTGTCATCTATGATAAACCCACAACTAACATATTGCTAAATGGACAGACACTGGAAACAATCCCCCTGAAAACTAGAACAAGACAAGGCTGCCCCCTTTCACTGCTCTTGTTCAACATTGTGTTGGAAGTCCTAGCTAGGTCAATTAGACAAGAGAAGGAAATCAGGGGTATCCAAATAGGAAAAGAGGAAGTCAAATTATCCCTCTCTGCTGATGGTATGATCCTATACCTTGAAAATCCAAGAGAATCTGTCAAAAACCTGCTTGCACTGTTAAAGGACTTTGGCAAAGTCTCAGGGTACAAAATGAATGTGCAAAAGACAGTTGCATTCCTATACACCAACACCAAGCAGGCAGAGACTCAAATTAGAAGCACAATCTCATTCACAATAGCCAGAAGAAAAAATGGAATACCTCGGCATCTTCCTAACCAGAGAAGTAAAAGACCTTTACAATGACAACTACAAAACACTGCTCAAAGGAATCCAAGAAGACACAAACAAATGGAAAAATATTCCATGCTCATGTATAGGAAGAATCAACATTGTTAAAATGTCCATCCTACCAAAGGCAATCTACAGATTCAATGCAATATCCATTAAATTAGCAACATCATTCTTCTCAGACCTGGCAACAACAATGCAGAAATTCATATGGAGACATACATGACCACGAATAGCCAAAACAATCCTTAACAAAGAAAAAAGTAAGAGGTACCACACTTCCAGACTTTAAACTTTACTATAAGTCTACAATAAACAAAACAGCCTGGTATTGGTACAAGAACAGGCATATAGACCAATGGAACAGGATAGAGATTCCGGAAGCAAAACCTCAATTTCTCAACCAACTCATCTTTGACAAAGCCTCCAACAACAACCACTGGGGAGAGGAAAAACTATTCAGTAAATGGTGCTGGGGAAACTGACTGATCACATGCAGAAGATTGAAACAGGACCCCTACCTATCACCATACACAAAAATTAACTGTAAATAGATCAAAGACCTAAACATAAAACCTCAAACTATAAGAATCTTAAAAAACATCAGAGACACCCTTATGGAAATTGGAGCTGGCAACCAATTCCTGTTCAGAACCCTAAATGCCCACACCTTAAGAAATAAGAAAGACAAGTGGACTAACGAGTTTCTGCAAAGCAACAGAAACCATCAAGAGAGCAGGCAGACAGTCCACAGAATGGGAAAAAGTATTTGCCAACTGTACATCTGACAAAGGCCTAACATCTAGGATCTAAAGAAACTCAAGTGCACTGAAAGGAAAAAAACAAACAGCCCCATTAAAAAGTGGGCAAAAGACATGAAAAGACACTTCTCAAAAGAAGATATATGGGCAGCCAACAGACACATGAAAAAGTGCTCAGCCTCACTCATCATCAGAGAAATGCAAATCAAAACACATTGAGTTACCACCTAACCCCAGTAAGAATGGCCATCATTAATAAAACAAACAACAACAGATGCTGGCGAGAATGTGGAGAAAAAGGAACACTTCTACACTGCTAGTGGGAATGCAAACTAGTGCAACCTCTTTGGAAGACAGTGTGGTGATTTCTAAAAGAACTAGAAATTGACCTTCCATATGACCCAGCCATTCCCCTATTGGGAATATACCCAGAGGAACTCAAATATTTCTACAAAAAAGATACCTGCACACGTATGTTTGTTGCAGCTCTATTCAATAGCAAAAACATGGACCCAACCATGTTGCCCATCAAAGCTGGACTGAATAAAAAAAAACGTGGTACATATACACAGGAATAGTACGCAGTCATAAAGAAGGATAAACATATGGACTCCACAGCAACTTTGATGGATTTAGAGTCGATCATACTCAGTGATCTATCACAGAAAAAAAGAACAGAGAACCGTATGTTCTCACTCATTAAGCAGACCTTGAACAATGATAATACTATAAGAAAGGGATTGGCAGTAGTGGTAAACTGTCAGTGAGAGGGGATAGGATTGGCAGTTCAAGGAAACTGCTGGGGAGGGAAGGGTACAACCCTTATCAACAAGGGTACCTGAATAATCCACATTTGTATACCTAACCCTGAATTGTACCCCACATCTTTATAATTGAAAAAAAGAAATCCAATTCAAAATTAAAGGTGAGCAATACCTTAGGATAAATTATATGCTTTCCATTACTACTAGAACTTATTGATAATTGTTATACATTTTGTTATTATAACTGCTAATAATTTCCTTAGATGTTGAAAAATTATGAATTAAAATGTTTATGAAATGATCTTTACCTAACTTACAAAAATATTATCTTCTTTCTATAAGAAACATGCATGTATGTGTACATTTAATTGAATAAAATGACACATTAAAGTTTTATTTCACCAAGAGTCAGTATGTCCAGTATTGATTCTGATAACAATTTGATCTCTGATATGATTGATTTTCAAAAAATGCTAGCAGTAAATATATATTTACTTAATAATATAAAAAATGCAACTTGAATAGAATGTCAAGAGAGGTTAACCATCAGTTCAATGGGATTATGCCACTTATGTTGAAATAAACAATAATCTTTCACTTTCTCTTTTCTGCTTTATTTATATTACACATTCACAAATATTAGAATCAAGTGCTGTCTCTAACCAGTGCCATCTCCTCTTAAGCCAAGGCAATAATAGGTCAGAGATTTCACTTATGGCTCTAAAACTTGCTATGGATTAAGCCAAACAATAAAACTTTATATTGTTTTGTTCTAAGAGCTAACATAAAGAAAGGATATTGCAATAATATAATTGTTTTTGCAAAAATTCTTAGGAGCTTTCTGCCTACCTGAATAGCTGAAAATCAGATTTAAATTTTCGATATTTAAAATTCAATTCTTAAAAAAATCATTTGTTTATCCTTTATTATAATGTTCTTTTTTCAATTTTTAATAACGTTTTGAAACGAATAAATAAAAGCTCCATTTTCAACAACGGTATTGCCAAAGTTAGTGAGTGCCAAAACCTATATTAGAAAATGTATAAATTTATCTCAGCATTCAATATTTTATTTATCAATTGTCATGTTGATAGACATTTATTTTTTCATAATTAAAAATTGTACAACAGTGTCATTATAAATATCTCCTTGTGCATACATCCAATATTTTCTCAAGAATAAACTCCACAAAAGTTCCATATCTGGGTCAAACTGCCTGATCATTTTTAGTCTCCAAGTCACAGATAAATTGTGCTTCATACTCATTAAACCCATTTACACTTGAACTCTCCAAAAGTTCTAAGCTTTTTGAATTATTTTTGCACCACAATATGTCACGGAAGGCAGATAATGTAAATGAGGAAATTCTGGTAATGAAAATATTTTGGAAGTAGTTTGTAAGGAAGGTTTCTTCCCTTTCCCCAACCTACTTATTTGTTCAGGTTTTTATTTATATCTGTATGCACTCATGGGTATTCATTCTATACCTTGAGTTATCAGCAATAATACATAATTTATTTTGTTGCTGAATTTTTCCAGCTTTGCCCTTGGGAGCTCTTTCAGTTTGGCCACTGTGTCCTTTTACATACTTCCATCTTTGTGTTTTTGAGCGCTTCTTTTCTTTTATTCTGATACAACAAAGTATGTCCGGATCATCTGGTATTTTCCCTTTCCTAGGGCTGCAATCAGTGATTTCTCCAAGGAATCTTATTTCTGTTCTTGGATAGTGATATTTGAAAACCAAACTTCTTGATGGTGGATATGCTTTCTGCTTCTGAGGCGTCTTTCCTTCCAGGCCTTCTCTATGGACAGAGTGGGGTAATGTATGTAAGCATATTAACATGCATACCCACATAATTATGACTGTTTCTGTATCTAATCATCTGAATATACATTAGGCTGAGCAAATTTATATTGATGTCTCTGACTCTAATCCTGCGTTATGTTTTTTATTTGTTTCCCTGTTGATTCATAATTAAAACATATATATGCATTGGCACTAAAGGATGCAAATATTAGAAAGCAATCATATACAGTATTCACGAATATTTACATACTTAATATTTAATATCTCGCAACATTTTAATCCACTGCATCCACACATTCCAGTTTTATTATAAGGAAACTGTAGATTAGAGAAAATATATAATTTACCAATATTAAACATCTATTCAGTGAAAGAACAAAAAACAGCACATGAATTAGGATAGATATGTGAGATGTCTTAATAGTGGTGTTTTTACACTTTCTAAATTTGGGGAAAAAACACATGCAGCATCAGCTTTATTTCAAGGATGTGTGTATATGGTGACAATGAAGATATAAGATTAGGAAAAGAGAGGTGGGAAGTTGAGAGTGATATAAAAGATTATGTTACTTATAACAATAAATACAAATAAAAGCTGCATTAAGTATTTTTATATCAAATTCATACTAACTAAATGAAGCTAATGTATTAAGTTTAAATATTTCTAAGCAGCATCAATGCCTAAGGAAAGATTTATGGTAATAAAGTGTTGACAGTTATTTGAAATTGCTTATGTATATGTTAGCTGACATTAACATAAATAAATTGCCTCTATCTAGAACTTTCCTTGAAGCTATTTTTGAATTTGGTAATTCACTATCCTCTATAACTTAAGTCACATTAAATAAAAAATGATGAAAAAAATACTGTATTTTATCCTAGATATTCATTATGTTCATAGATTTCTAGCTATAGCAGATGATAATAATGGCCATTATGTAACCAGTGTGTGCCAAATTATATACAATTCAAAACAGAGACCTCAATGACCCACCAAGAAAGGTAATTAGCTATAATAATTGATCTCTTACTACATTTGGTTTATTTGTATTATTTTGGAATTCTCTAGGAGAGTACCTTAAAGCTTCCCCTCATAATATCCAAGGTGTAAGTCACCAACACAATTTGTCTGGTTTTTATGAGGATCCTTTGTGAGTATGGAGAGAAAATAAACTTGACAATGTGGTATCAAACTTCTTTTACTCAATTAAATGTCTTTTAATTATACCCTAATATATGCCATATTTGGGACATCAATATTCCAGCTACACACAACTTGTATGTGCTGTTTTTTTTTTTAAATCAACAATCCAAGCTAAAAAAAAAAAAAAAAACCATAAAATCTATCCTTTATTTTCTTCTATAATTCTTTAGTTGGTTGAAGCAAATGGGTATCATCTTTGAGTAATTCCTGAAAGGATATTTAGTGCTATGATCCAATTTTATAATTATTTGATAAAGGATTCCAAGAAAGTGAGGTAGAATATTTTAGCCAGGTTTAATTGTTCAAACCTTATTTTACATGCTTGAGAATCTTGAACTTCTATGTATAGTTTCCATTTTATCCTCCTTTAATCCTCTAAGGTTTTCTTTTTTATATATTGGAATTTTACAATTGACACATATTGTAACTACATACAGTTTTGTTTCTTCTTAGTTTCTTAGATATCTGAAATTCCCTTTTTATTCTGGAAACATTCCAGACATAGAAAATAAGGATTTAAAAGTTATTTTCCATCATCTCAAAAAAAATTTGAATTAGATGACTTTTCTAAAATCTACCATGAGGTTCTTACAAATATTAATGCAATTTTCTATGTTATTTAAGTAGGCACATTTATTAATATCATTATCAATCTTATCAGAAAAATCATTGAGTTTTGAGACACTGTTGAGCTTATGGTGATAGACATAATTTTTCCAAAATTTTAATTTTGCTTGAAATCTCAAGTTTGTCATTGGCAAGAAAATATTTGGCACATACCAACTCTGAATAATTATAATTTGTCTGTCAATTGTTCCTTCAAGTAAAAATGCTATTCATAAAAAAAAGTAACTTTAACTCTCTATTCAAAATATTAAAATATGTTTTTTTGTTTTTTTGTTTTTTTTGAGTCAGAGTCTCACTCTGTCTCCCAGGCTAGATTGCAGTAGCACACTCACGGCCACCCCAGCGTCAACCTGCTGGGCTCCGGCAATTCTTCCACCTAAGTCTTCCAAGTAACTGGAACTACAGGAATGCACTACCACATCCAGCTAATTTTTAAATTTGTTGTAGAGACGCGAGCTCACCAAGTTGCCCGGGTTGGTCTCGAACCTGCAGGCTCAGGCTATCCACTTGCCTCTGCCTCCCAAAGTGCTGGGATTACAGGCTAAGCCGCTGAGCCCGGACAACATATGTTCTTTTAGATAATCATCCTGTGTATGTGTACAGTAGAAGGCTTTATACATAATTCTGTTTTCATCATACAGAATATTTTTAAGACATGTAGTTAAGATTGTGCTTTCATAAAATTAATACATTTTAGTGATACCTGAAGGACAATTGTCAGTGAAACCTTTTTCCCCCTGTGAATGTGTGATGGGCAAAATAGTATGACTATTTGTGCAGAGTAGTGCCATTGTCTTGATTTGTGCTAAGGTAAGAGAAGTAATCATTATCAATGCAATGATAAAACAATTGTTTCTGATTCACAATTTAAATTGGTTATTCAATTATTAGAATGTTTTAGCACAATTTGTGTTCACCTTCACATTTTTCATAAAAGATGATTTTCTCTGATAATTAGGTGATACTGATGCCCCAAAAAAGGAGCAAACAGTAAATCTATCTATTATCTGTAGATTCATCCACTTGTAAGGCAAAAGTACAATTCTGAAGACAAGACATAGTAACATTCTTTATTCAAGCAGCTAAATAGCTAATTTAACAAATAACTTTTTTGTTGGAAAAGAATAGTTCTGTGATTTCTATTATTAACTTCTCATCAAGTAGATATTTAGCCATGTCAAATATATATATAAGGCTTTGTTAATCATTTAGCTATTGCATTTATTTCTCCAACCATGGTAATACAGTATGAGGGTTCACCCTGTAAAGATGCTTCAGTGACTTTTTCATTTTCAGTTTAAAACATTTTTAAAAAGTTAAAATTTCTAAAGAGCTCATTGTCTACATTTTAAAAATTTAATCCATTTTTTTAATGGTGAGCAAATGTTTTTAAAATGACGCTGTGACTTAACTAGCAGTATAAACTTATTTGAAAATTTGTTATTATATATGACATTAAAAACATAAATTATTAACATCTACAAAGTCAAAAAAGATGGCATTTGTTATATTTGTGTTTACTATTTACACTATTTTTCCATTTTCTTTGGAATCGATTCTTCTTTTTTATGAGTCACAAGTCTGTCTGTTTCACCTATTTAAGCTTTGTTAAACATAGACTATGAAACTGTGGACTGAAAAGCTAGTCTTCTAATTCTCTAAGGCCATAATCCATTGTAAAATCTTATAAAAATATACAACAGATAAATTTGATTAAATAATAAACTTATACTAAATTTAAACATTTATTGAATCAAAGTGGGAATGCAGAGTTTATAACAGATATAACTGAAGATAGCAAGTAAGAAATTTTTAGGAAACCAATAAACAATTACTCTCTTCATTATTCATAGGAACAATGATATCTTGCATAGCATGTAGTTTCTGGAAAACCAAAATAAAAACTTCAGTGTATCCTCATGAGAGAATGCGAGTGAAAAGGGCAAATAATTGTTTAGTATTTTATGAAAGCAGTTTAATCTTGCCAACTCCCAGAAAGGATCACGGACTCCTTTTTTTAATACTCTTGGGATTAAAATTAAAACATCAAAATGTACTATATAAAAAAGGGTATATATTGTTTTGTGACACATATTTTCATTTACACTTGTATACATGTGCAGGTGGCTGTGATATAAAGCATATTTCTTATTGTCAGTTGCAAAGAAATCAGTTCTTATAAAGGGGTTGAAAATGGGCATGGTGACTCAAACCTGTAATCCCAGCACTTTGGGAGATCGAAGTGAGGGGATTACATGAACCCACAGGTTTGAGGACAGCCTAGGCAACTTGGCGAGACTGCATCTCTACAATAAACCAAAAAAATTAGCGAGGCGTAGTAGCACACACCTGGAATTCCAGTTCTTTGGAAGGTTGAGGTAGATGGATAGCCGGAGCCTAGCAGGTCATTGCTTGACGCTGGGGTGGCAGTGAGTATGTCCAACTCAAAAAAGAAAGAAAGAAAAGAGAGAAAGAAAGAAAGAAAGAAGGAAAGAAAGAAAGAAAACCCCAATACTGTGAAGGCAGGAAATAATGAAGGGAACAAAGTTGGATTGTGGCCAATAGGGCCATGCAGGAGAGTAGACCAGGTATGTGCAGATCTTTGAATTTTTCAAAAATCTTTTTATAGAGAACATTTTTCTGCAAAAGGTTTGCCAACTAATAGTTTTTGTTTGTTTGGTTGGGTTTTGTTGTTTTTTAAATACTACTTATACTATTTGACTCTCCCCACCAATGCATCGTTTTTCTGGATTTGTGTTTGTTGCATGAGAGTTTTCCATGCAGTTTTCTTTCAAAAAAAAAAAAAAAAAGCTTTCTTTATACAAAGTGAAAAAACTCTCCTCTGATACTTGCTCATATTCCAAGCCACTTTCTTTAATATTCTTTAGTAAAAGCCTTAATTATGCACTTTGTTTTCTGAGTCTCTTTTACCATTTTCAGTCATGCTGCAAACCATTTCAATTTGACTTAGTGCCACAACACTACATTTAAACTGTTTTTTAAAGGTGACCAATAAATTCCATGTTTAAAAATTTAATAGTAATTCTAATCTTAGTATATTTTTGTGAAATATTATAAATCATTTTTCTCATTGCCATGACATTTTTGTTATTGCTTAGGATTATACTAAATTATACAGCTATTTTTTAAAAATCAGACAAGCCACCCAATTTTAGTCTTCTATGCTTGCTCCTCTTTCTAAATGTCAGAGTGTCCCAGTGAGTTTTGCAAAATTAGCAATACCTTCTCTCTTTAACATGATTCTCACTGTAATCATTTTGATCTCAATGAGAAGAAACTTGACAATAAGAAACAGGTTAATTAAAAGGATTCACTATGACCTTATTTCCTAACATAAAGTTTCAAACATTACCCACTCTGGTTTTGGAGCTAAATTAGGTGGAATTATTTATTATAAAAGTTTTGGATCTACAACCTGATAGGCTTACTAAACATTGGTAACTAGTTACTTTTATTATTATAATTATAAATGCAGAACAGAGAAATTTCTCCCATAGCCTACCTCCAAACATTGTAGGCAACTAGGTCATTGTTTCTTTCCTTAAACCATAATTTGTGAAATCTGTACAATTTTGTTTTACCTTACTTTCAATACAGAGGAGTATGTTCTCTCCCAATTTGCCTGTGAGGATATATACACCAAGATATTAAGAAGGCAGGAGGTCTAAAGATTATTATTAAATCAGGAGCATTACAAGTGTTGCATATAATCTAAACTTATCGCAGATTTGGCAGGTCAATGATGGCTGCAGAAACTTTGACACTATTTTTTTAAAAAGCAGGTTTCTTTTTTTCCACTTTAATATGAGCCGGACTTTGACACATTATGAAGGACTTGACAGTGTGCCAGTACTGGGTCTACTCTCTTTAACTTTTTAGCACTCTTGGGGAACCCTGAGCTACCATGTATTACATCTAATTGTATTGCTGTAGGGATAATATGTGGAAGACCTGAGAATGCACAAATGATTCATTTCTGCCAGCCATCTTCACCAAGCCACTAGACCAAGAAGCAGTCACCTGAATACCAAGTGACAGCATCATTACTACATGGAACAGAAGATTCTATCAGTCAAGTCTTGTCTGAATCTCCAACTCCAAAATTATGAAATACTATATCTAATTGTTGTTTAGAGCCATTAAGTTTTGAAGTAGTGTGTTAAGCGTGCACATACACACACACACACACACCCTCAAACCAAACACAATGAAAGAAAACAATGTATTTGTCATACCATTTCTTCTAGAAAAGGATTATCAAGTTAAAAAACAGCCACAAGTCAAATATTACATCAAGACCAGAAGTAGGTATGAAGGAAGTTAAAGCCCCAGGACATTGTTCTTTTCAGCTATTTTAAGAGCTTTTAAGGAGCAAAAAAGAATGTCTTGTAGCTCTGACCTTTTTAATCATAAGATCTCTACGAATCCTAAGGGTTTTGTGTTCCAGCAGTCTCATATACCAACTAATATAACAAAAAACATGTCTCAAAAAATAAACCCCACAGAATATGAGCATGTCTAATGACATAAATTCCAGTAAAATTATAGGAAACCCACAAAATTTTGGTATAATGGTAGGAAATGAAAAGAGGTGTTGGACCCCGTATACAGTGAGAATGAAGAAGGCAGAAAGACTTAGTTGTAAAGTGAGGCCACTTCTTAAGGAAAAAAACAAAAAACAAAAGACATCTCAAGATGGTGCTAAGAATACAAAGTAAAGATAATATTTAAAAAGAACAATGGACTGGGAGCTACTACCTGTGAGCAGAATCAGACCTTAATTAAGGAACATTTTCTGTCCCCAGATTGGAGACCTTAAAATATTTGTCTGGTGGGATTTCAGAATGTGTATGGACCAGTAACTGCTACTTGATGCCCCTTACCTTTGGTGAACAAATGTCTCTATTGAGTCTGTATTTTTTTCCCTCATTATATTTTGGGTTTGTAAAAGACATATAATTTGTAATTCAAAGGTCTATGCATCAAGAGGAGACATACACAAAAATCTTTTACTGAATTGGTTTTGACTTAAATCTTGAGATCCTGAACTTCTAACTTGTTGCCATAATGCAGATAAGACTTTGAAAGACCAAGAACTGGGGTTAACATAATTGGCATGTGGTAGAAATGGAAGTAATTCGGAGCCAAAAGGTGGACTCCACATAATTGATAAATGACTTCATACTCCTCTATGTCATGTCTTGTACCTTCTCCCCTAAGAATGGATTCTATTTCTTCATTCCTAAAATATTGGTTCTGACATGTATTTTGCGTAAATAAATATGACAATATCAAGCATATTGCAAGCAGATAATTTTTTTAAAAAGACATTGATCATTTGATATTTGACCTCTCTTCATGCACTTAAAACCAGAGGCCACCATGTCAACAAGTCTAAGTCTCTGGCAAGGTTACTGGAGGGTAAGAAGTCACATGAGGAGAAGTGAGATGCTTTAGCCACAATATGCCAATTTATAACATGTAGCTAAGTTAATCTAGATCAGACTTCCAAAATAAAACGTCCAAATGACACAACTCAAATTGACAAGGGCAAAGTCAGCCCAAATTGATAGAACTCTGGATAGTGAACTAAGTAGAAACTGCTGAGTTTCATTGCTTTGCTATTCATCAAAAGTTTACTAATGCAACCATCTTAGCCTGCATCATAAGTGTTACAGAAAAGTGAGGACTTTAGTAAAAATTACCTACATTAATAGAGTTCTATGAAAGAAAGCAAGAATAATGATAGAGCAGGCTAGAAAGCTAATGAAACAAGCAATTATGCAAAACATCAGTAAAACTGCCATATGAAATACTTCAGAAGTTGGACTGTATGCTAACACAGCCTATAATTTTGACAAAATTGATTGCATAATTGATTTTCTTTAAGAATGTGTATCAACAATTATTCAAAATATGTTAAAATAAAATCAGAAAGATCATCTATAAACCTTTCACTAGATGGAAGGCCTTCAATGTTCCCATTCTATTTTCTTATTTTAAAAAATTTATATCCAACATTTTGTTGGCAATGAAACAGAATTATTTCTAATATAGTATAGTAAAAATAGAATAAAATTAACTTTTGTTGGAGGTCAAAAGTTATGTTTTGATACTTAAAATGGTACTCTTTTTTGCTATAAGCTTTGTGAAAGCCAGTCTTTAAGATCGTCCCCAGTAATTCTTATCTCCTACTCACCACCTTGTGTGATCCCATCATACATTGTACAAAGTAGATTTGTATGATCACTAGGATAATATGGAGGTGACAGTACGTAATTTCTGAGACTAGAGCATAAAAGGCATTGTGACTTCTTTTGTTTCTTAGGTCACCCACACTGGAGGAAATCAGCTGCCATATCATGAGAATATTCAACCAGCCTGTAGAAAGAATACCACGGACTGGATAGAGGACTGAGTCCTCCTGCCACCAACCAGCTGGTTATGTGAGTAAGCCACTTACAAAGAGGACCTTCAACTATAGTCAAACCTTTAGAAAACTGTAGCCCTGGTAAACATTTTGATTGAAATCTCATGAGCGACCCCCAAACCAGAAGTGGTTTTCAGCTAAGTGATTTTCCAATTTTTGCCCATATTGTGAAGAGAAAAAAGAAAATGTTATTTTAAATATGTTTTAAGACAATTACTAATGCAGCAATAAGTTCCTAATACAAACTATACACAAACTTTTCATGTTTCAAATTTTGCTTGAAGGTATTTTTTAAAGCACTGTCTTTGGATACAGCACTTAGTTTTGCCACTTATATTGTGAACTTGAGCAAATTGGTTATTTTCATATGCTTCATTTCTCCAAAGTGCAAAATGGAATAATAGTTACATTAAATTAATTAGTTTTAATTAAATAACTAAAGCCTATGAAATTTCAATTAAATAATATACATAAAGAGATTAGAAATGTACCCAGCTCACAGTAAACACCTAATCTTTAACAAAAATAATTTTTGTGAAAGAATTAATGATTTAAATTAGAATATACAGCAAATTACATTTACCCAGATTCTAGTATTCCAGGCTTTGTTTTTCAAAATGTAATACTATAATACTGAATAAAACAATTGCTTATTATTTTTTCTTGTGAAGTATTTCTCAAAGTTGCTTTCACTTCTACTTTTATTTGTCTCACACTATCGTTATGCATTTTGTATTCCTGATATAAACAAGCCAGGTTTTATAAGGATAGGTAGTGGTATTTTCTAATAAATGAAATAGTCTTCTTAAGTCACAGTATGGAAGATATATAACACTTCAAAGTCTGGATACAGAGTAAAGATGTCTATAAATATTAAGTATGCACTTTTTCAATTTTAGATTCACATCCTTTATGTGAGCTTCCCAATCCTTGGGAGACATATCAAATTGTAATTCTTGCCCTTTTGAGATTTACTACAGCAAATAACTTATTTCCTATGGTGCTATTCATTTTACTCTCATAAATAAAACATTATTTTGCCTATTGTATATTTTATTGTTATTGAGACCAAGTGCTAGGACTAGCATCAGGATTGTATTTCTTTGGTTTGTTCATGTTATTGTTCCATTTTGCAACCATATGTTAGGAATGCTTAAGCATTGCATGCTATGAATTTTAGAAGCCATCACTTGTATAACTTGTGTCCTTTTTCTAAGCCTCAAATGGCTAATTCTTTCCTAAATAAGGCTTCTTTTAAACCACATCTATTTCTCATACATATGAAGAAACAGTTGTGCTCTCAAAGAATAACAAGAACAAAGTTCCCTAGCTTAACTGTATTTTGAATTTTTCAAACCTTTTACTTCATTTACGTTAATTATTAATTTTCCTCCAAAAAATAGCTGCTTAATGTACTCAATTCTGCTATAATTTAATGCTGAGAAATACTATCTGCTAAATTGAGCTACGTTTTATAGCTTGACATAAATTATCAATAGTTTCAAGTTTTTAGAAGAAAATGTCAATGAGACTTTAAGCTGTATTTATACTATTACTTAATATAACAAACTAAGGAGCCAATATTGAATTTATTATATAGGAAGAAATAGGAAAGACTATAATACTATAACTGTTTTTTTTTTGGCTTGGCTATCACCAACAGAATAACATATTTCATTGAGCTGTTTTGTGAAGAACAGAAAACTACACATACAGCATTTTGTATTATAATTATACATTTTATATATACACAAACACACTCCAACTATGTTGTTTCTCATTCTATGACTCTATACAGGTCCTGGAGAGTTTAGAGAAATTGTCTCCATCCTGTGTATAAACAGTTGATATTTATCCCTGAATAATCTGAGAAGTTAAGAAAAAAAGAAAAAACAGAAAAAAACTGATCTCTTTTTTCCAGGGGACATGTTTCCTAGGAATAAATTGGTGCAGACGTTTTTTAAGCATGCATAATCTGATGACATATTTACCAAAATGTTCTTCTTTCCATTTGTGCTTGAATAGTATCTTATGGTCATTATAGCTCTACTAGCAAAAATACCAAGGCACAAATCATGCTACCTATGCCCAAGCTGAAAATGGGAAATACGCTTTTTTGCATATATTATATACTTCATTATAAACATTGAAAAAGCAGCCTCAAACATGGTTATTTAAGCCCAAGAAAGAAAAAATTTTAAAAGGAGGGAGGGAAAGATGGAAAATGGGAGAAATAAAGGAAAGAAAAAGAAAGAAAAGAGAAAGGAAGGGAAAAAATAATGAAGAAAAAAATAAAGTAGGAAATAATAAAGATAGTTAAACCTTGGTATGCATTAAAATGTGAATATATACATATGAGACTTCAAATCTTTATATTTTTATTAAATAAATTATATAGCCTAATAAGAATTTACAAGTTCAGAAACTAACATAAACTACCCAACAATAAAAAGAACAAAGTATAAACACCTTTGTACAAAGGTATAAACACCAATTTACAAATAAACTGTTTCAGGTGAGATTAATAAAGCAAATAGAAATCTCTTTAATTTTTAAAATAAATTACATAGTATCAAACATTTAGTTCAAAGCCACTGAGAAATTAATTGCAACCTTTTCATAAATCATTTTTACGTACAGTTTAATACAGACGTCTAAAGAAAATCTAACTGAAAATCATAGAGAAATAATAAAACATTTGCTGCACTTGAGGAGTTAGCCTGTAGCAACTGTAATATTTCATATTTTTATACTAGTTCATAGCACAAAATGTTTATAGCATTACCTACACATAGCATATATCAAGTTTCCATACTGTGTAAACATGTTTGAAACAAATTTAGGATCTTTTCTTTTCACAGGCTGAAAAGTTGGATTAAAGAAAAATTGGAAGATAAATTAACATTGTCTCCTTTTTCTGTATTACAATGGAATACTTGTGATAATTTGATAATTATTGATCTTGTCAATTCTTCCAGAATCTTAGGGAATAATATCATTTACCTGCCAGGCTCGGTGGCTCAGCCTGTAATCCCACGCCTTGGGAGGCTGAGGTGAGTGGATTGCCTGAGCCGGCGGGTTCGAGACCCGCCTGGGCAAGCGAGACCTCATCTCTACAATAAATCAAAAAACTAACCGGGCGTGGTAGCG